>CM022679.1:23204501-23264501 GCA_012295275.1 Chrysomallon squamiferum
TGGATGAATATATGTGAAATATTATTGATTAATTAAGCATTTAATGCTGTCCGTTCCATTTTAGCTAAAATATTGTTGTTAAAAAATAAAGAGAAACAAATATCATACATATAAATTTAATTTCTTTTATAATTTTATTTTTATATTTATAGAGAAGACAATAAAGATATATACACAAAAAGTGTATTATTGTTAATATTATATAGCGAGAAACAGAGTAATTTTAAATTTAATATTTAATTTATTTTATTCTATTTTATTTTATTTATAATCTTTGAGAAAAGAAAACCATTGGGCAAAAAAAAAAGATCTGCATTGATTGCTAGTTATAAAGTGTTGGACATTTAAAAATTGTTAAATTTCATAGACTCATATCACAAAATAGATATTCTGTTTCATAGTAATAAGAAAGAAATATACTGAGAAGGATAATTGTATTAATTATTCTACCTATAATCTATGTATTATTATGTAATAAACCAGCAGTTTCTGATATGTTTGTATTATGTTTTTGATTCCTCAGTAAGTTTTAATTGTTTGTTCGTCGTTTGGGTGGTTCCTAACAAAGGCTATGACTCATAATTTTTTTTAGATTAGAGTCATTATTTCGAGCACATTCTAAACTGAAGACGATGGGCAGCAGTCATTCAAGCATAAAGTTAAAGTCCCTGACGTTTGTTACTGCATGATCAGTGGGTATCTATTTTTGGCTGGGTAATTTGAAGTCACGTTCTCAGATAATGTAAATTTCTTTGAACGGTTATGTTAAAAGATTTCTTTCCTCTCTCATATACAGATAACATAATTTGAAGGCTGACTTTGCCCTGGATAGTACTAAGAGAATTAGAACGAACATCGACTGGGTTTTAAATCCAGTATTTTGTCGGCTATTTCCAAAACTTATTTTAACTTCCTTATTCTTTAAACTCATGCTATGGATGTTATAAATTGAGCAATTTTAGTGTCAGTTATTTGATGTGTTTAATATTCCTATTTTCGGGTAGTCTGTAATCTTGAAATTATGAGATGCGCCTTCATATGAGATTACAAAGAATAATTTACTATTAAGTCAATAAGAATTTTCATCTATTTTATTTTACTGTAGATATATATATGCATAGTGAAATATTGAAATTATTATTATTATTTTTGTTTGTTTTGCTTTTTATCTTGATTCATGGAATTGCCCAGATATGTGAAATACTTATTGATTAATTAAGCATTTAATGCTGTCCGTTCCATTTTAGCTCAAATATTGTTGTTAAATCATAAAGAGAAACAAATATCATACATATAAATTTAATTTCTTTTATAATTTTATTTTTATATTTATAGAGAAGACAATAAAGATATATACACAAAAAGTGTATTACTGTTAATATTATATAGGGAGAAACAGAGTAATTTTAAATTTATTATTTATTTTATTTTATTTTATTTTATCTTATTTATAATCTTTGAGAAAAGAAAACCATTGGGCAAAAAAAATATCTGCATTGATTGCTAGTTATGAAGTTTTGGACATTTAAAAATCGTTAAATTTCATAGACTCATATCACAAAATAGTTTTACTGTTTCATAGTAATAAAAAAGAAATATACTAAGAAGGATAATTATATGAATTATTCTACCTATGGTATATGTATTATTATATAATACACCAGCAGTTTCTGATATGATTGTATTATGTTTTTTTTATTCCTCAGTAAGTTTTAATTGTTTGTTCGTCGTTAGGGTGTTTGATAACAAAGGCTATGACTCATAATTTTTTTTTACATTAGAGTCATTATTTTGACCACAGCTGTTATTAAGAAATATATGTGAAACGTGCAGGTGCAGATATCGTTAATCTATTTAATCAACATAATCACGAAAATCTCAGCTTTGAGACTATGAATATTCGTGACAGTCGGGGTAGTTCGCAGCCTGTAGGGATTAGTAAGAGATTAAGTGATACGGTTGAACGTTTCAGCCAGTCTTAACGTTTGCGGACTGTGTCACCTCACAGTGGATTGAATCTCCCGGCAGAAACTTCTGGAAGTATTTCGAAACAAATGGTATCAGAACTTCGAATCATGTTGAGGGTTGACATTCTAAACTGAAGACGATGGGCAGCAGTCATCCCAACAATCTTATTTTTTCAATGGCTTTCTTTATTTCTTTTTTTTTCTTTCTTTCTTTCTTTATTTTAATATTCACTAAATTTGTTTTAATTAATAATTTGTAAGAACTAACTTGAATTCAGTATAAATTATTATAACAAAAATACTTTTCATGATATAATATATATATATATATATATACACACACACACACACACATACATAATACATACATACACACAGAAACGCAGACACATAGGATTATTATAATTGTTGAAGGTGTGATTATTGTTGTTGTTCATGTCAACTCCTTCATACGTCTGTGTGTTGCGTTGTAAATTTATTTTAGAATGAAGATTCAAAGTTTTATTTTTAGCACATCATATCTCGCTGGTTATAGGTTACAACGTTTTAGAAAAAATTGAAAGCAAACGGAACATATGAAAAATCAATAATTAAAAAAAAAAAAAAAAGGAAATAACAAAATAAAAATATATCATTTTGTTCATCATGTTAAAACCACTGAATCCTCAGAACCGGCCCTGGGCCCCTCCTCTACGAGTATAGTGAAGCAGTCCCTTGCTCCAACCAACTTGAACGTACACAATAAAGAAAAGAAGAAACAAGATCTCTAACACCCGGATTTAAAATAGGTCTACATTATCTCTAATCAAATTTTACTTGTTGAATGACATGAAATCTACAACGTTGAGAAAGGTATCGAATTTCACATCTACTCGTCTTTTTCAAATACCAGTTTTAATTTTTGTTCTTTGTACGTATTAATGGGAGAAGGGGTCAGAGAGCATCCTTCATATCCGTGAACAGAAAATGTTGTTCTGTGTGTAACACATTAAATAATAATAATAATAATAATAATAATAATAATAATAATAAAAATAATAATAATAATAATAATAATAACAATAATAAACTTTTTGTGTACATATCTTTATTTTCTTTTACGTAAAAATAAAAAATAAAATTATAAAGAAATTAAATTTATGTATTCTCTGTACGTATGTGCGCATGTGTGTGTGTGTGTGTGTGTGTGTGTGTGTGTGTTTGTGTGTGTAACTATTGTATTCAGTATATGATTATATATATTGTATTAGTATTTTACTCTTTGTTCGTATAAAGATTATCTTTTACTCAGAGAAAAAAATTATTTTTCTTTTTCACATTTTTTGTTGTCTTTTTTCTTTCTTTCTTTATTATTATTATTATTATGTAGCTTTTATATCTCTATTCACTGGACAATCTAATTTGAAATTTGTTCGTGTAACATTTTACATGTTTAATGAGGCGAAATATACAACGCGGAGAAAGGTGTTTTGAGTCACGTACACACACACACACACACACACACACACTGAAAAAATAAATTTGGCTAAAACGTACTGATGAACTGTATGATACTGTAACTTAGAAAGACAAAAACAGGTTACAAATTAATGAATAAATAAATAAATAAATAAGAGGAAGAAAAAGAAATACAAGCTCACCATATCAAGACCATTCGACATGTCTCCACACACTCATACACTACATGTTAAATAAACATAAAACCTTCGTTTCCAATCAGTTTTTGAAAATCAGTGTCATAATTTAACAGACGCTGACGTTCTGTTTGTTTATCAAGGCGAGACGAAGCATACTTTTCTGTTTAGTCACGCTTTGAGTGCACCCGGTCACTGTTTCATAAAATTAAGTCAGATGCAGTCCATGATTTTAGGTGTATCATATAGCAATTTGACGTCAGTAAGTCGACAAAAAGAGTAAAGAAAATAATTTCTAGACGGTTAATTGCTGGTTGGCCTAACATACATACATACATGTATAATGTATGAACAAACACACACACACACAAACACACACACACACACACACAAATATTAAATATTATACATACATATATACAATACTACTTTAGATTATGGCATTAATAATAAAACTTTCTGTATGAAATGTAGTAAAGTATTACAATCAGTTATTTATAATTTTAATTTAGTTTATATCTGGCGATACAGAAATCCAGATAAGAGACAGTTTACCAGATCTCAAACTGGTGAAAATGTTATAGAACAGTCAAGGAAAAATTTATGTGTAAAAGTTTTGTTTTAAGATCTAAAGCGCAGTGGAATCTAGATACGGATAGATACGTCGTTTTTCTCAGTTTAGAAAAATCAAACCGGGAATCAAATTCTATTGAAGAACTAAAAACAGTAAATGATGGTTAACTAGAAAAACGGAAGATATGTTAGAAAAAGATTATGAATTTTATTTTAAATTATATAGACAAGAAAACGTGGACGTTATTAAACGGGAAGAAATAATAAATTCAATAATCAAATAAAATAAAGGAATCTGAAATTGAAAACTGAGAGAAAGACATTACAACTAAAGAATTAAAGGATGTTTTAAAAGAAATGACTAGCAATAAATCACCTGGTATGGATGGTCTAGCTGCTGAATTTTATGTTAAATTCTGGGAATATTTGAAAAAAGGGGTAATTCGTCTATTTTACATGAAGTAATAAAGAATTAAATTCATTTGTTATTCTAATTCCATTCATGCTGTTTCTCTTTTTAATTAAATTATTTAAGGGTTCAGCGACAATACCATAAAGCATCACTGATATTGGACATGCATGTCTAACACCTGTTGTATATTGAAGAAAGGTGTTAAATGTCCATTCATTTTTACACAACTTTTTATATTATTACATAGTATTTTAATCGTCGTAATAAAACTATCACCAAAATAGAAGTTTTTCAAATCTTTTAAAATAAACCTTAGCTGACACTCCATCCAAAGCTTTCTCTTGATCAGTTTTAACTATATACACTTCAATATTGTTTAACTCGACAATATCTATAAAATCTTTTACTGACATAATGTAGTCAGCAATATCTCTTCCTTTTTATTATTTGGACAATTATTATTAAATATATTTCCTTCCCATAAATGCTTATATCTCTCAATGAAGTCATTATCCCAAAATGTTTCCTGTAGAAAAATAATATTTGCATGTTTACTTTTAAATGTTGCAAAAACTGAATTTAATTTCTCAATATCTCTCAGTCCGTTTACATTTATAGACAAGATCATAATTAGAATTAGAAAAATTAGAAACTATAACCCATTTTTAAAATGTTCTACATCTTGTCTATATTCCCCCCCACCATACTCGTTGATTACCCTGTCAACACTTTCTCTCACACTTTTCATGCGCGCTGCTTGTCTCTGTTTTTGTTTTCTATTTTCTACTAAGCTCCACAGTTTTTCTTCTGACGGACGCTTGATCAATCTCGTTCGACGCGTTGTTTTACTCTGCTTACTATTTTCTGCTTCGATGGTTTCAGCTTCCTTGTTAGTATTTTTCACTGTGGTGTTTTTATCAGGGGATTTTTCTGGTTTTTCTCCATTTTCCGATTTTCGTTTTTCCTTTTTGATTTTCATTTCTGTTGTATTTATCTTCTGGATACTTTCTGCTTCAGTTTCTTTCTTCTCCTTTGATTTTACATCTGTAGTATATGCCATACCATCACTGTCACTGTCGCTGTTTTTCTCGTCATCGCTGCAGTACACTGTCCAACATTCACATTCATCTTCTTTGTTTCCACACTTTTCAGACAGAAACATTTTCGGGCAATTTCTAGGAAAATATCCTTTTTGTTTGCAATTATGACATGTTATATCTGGGCAGACCTTCAATAAATGATTGTCATCCATACATTTGTAACATTACTCTTACGAAAATATTCTATTCCTTCAAATGTCCTAAATTCATCGAATAAGGTAAATAATTTTTTTTTAATCACTTCTGTATGCAGGCAAGTGTGAAAACGAAACAACAGTAGTTTCAAATTTAAACATTCTTGCCTTCATTTTTAGTCCTTTCAATTCTACTTCATCAATTTCTGCAATCATGGGAGCCGATGTGAAACACGTCCACACTCGACGCCACCCTAATCGTCGTCTTGAATGAAAAAGGTCCACTTTCGCACCAAGCTCTTGACAACACCAAGCTGTTGCTGCATAGTATTTTAACACGAAAAGCCATTTTCTTTAACGAAATTTCTTGATTATTTAGCCCACCAATTTTTTTATTTCCAATTATTGTTCAATATTTTATTAAAGATGTTTTAACTTCCCACATAAATTTACAAAATAACTTGTAAATTTCGTTTTCTACCCAATTTGGTACATTTATTGCGCTAGTGGTATAACACAGTCTAGATGTTGATAAAATATTCCATACTTCTGTTTTTCATTGTAAAGTTAGTTTCCTTTGACAACATAAAATAATTAAATTACTAACAGTATCTAATTTACATTTCCAGTCGCAGACAGTTACAGTAGTATCATCTGCATGCTGAAATAATAAAGAATTAAATTCATTTGTTATTCTAATTCCATTCATGCTATGTCTTTTTTTAATTAAATTATTTAAGGGTTCAGCTACAATAACATAAAGTATCACTGATATTGAACATCCTTGTCTAACACCTCTTGTAATACTGAAGAAAAGTATTAAATGTCCATTAATCTTGACACAATCTTTTTTTATATTGTTATAGAGTATTTTAATCCACGATATAAATTTAACACCAAAATTGATTTTTTTCAGAACTTTTAAAATAAAACTATGTGACACTCTGTCAAAAGCTTTCTCTCGATCAATTTTAACAATCTATATCTTCAATATTATTTAGCTCAGCAATATCTATAGCATCCCTTACTGACATAATATTATCAGCAACATCTCTTCCTTTTACACAACAGCTTTGTTCTGATGAAATAATAGTTGACATTACCTGTTTTAGACGATAAGGAAGAACTAAAGAAATAATTATATAATCTACATTCAAAAGACTGATAGGTCTGAAATTTTCAAGGTCTGCTTTTTCTCCTTTTTTTCTTGTAAAAAAGACTAATTACCCCTTTTATGATTTATATAAGTCGGATGGGTAATCACAAGAGAATAGTAATCAGTAGTGGACTTCAGCTGGATTATTATCAAATAATATGTGCATGTGATTTTTTACTTTTAATATATAAATGTCTTGAAACTTTGTATTGCGCTGATAGTATTTTGGTTTCATAATTAGATTTTCAGATATTTAATTGAAACGGATAGTTAGTTTGAAACTGTGTGTTTCAGTGGGATATAACTCGAAGTTTATATGAATGGCTAGTGATAAAGTTTTATAATAAATAATAAAGATATTTACGAACACTTTACAAAATATATTTACAGTAGCAATGCTATCGCTATTTTTGTTGTTGTTTTTTAACTGTCAAAATGAAAATGTATTCTATAGCAATTAAAAGAAAACCAGTCTGAAATGGAAAAAGAAAACTTTTTAAGATATCTATAATTGCATGTAAGAGACATTGTTTTTATGAAATGAATTTTCCATGGATCTTATTTATTTTTATTTTTGTTTTTTTCTCGGGAACTGCTACGTGACTATAGCATATATTTTCTCATGGCTTGTTTATGAAGGTTAATTGCTTTGACATTACATATACATATATAAACTTAGGCACATTGTCGATGTGGTGTACCTATCTTTGTTTTATAAATACTTTTCATTACTGTTATTGTTATCATTATTTTCAAAAATCCGTTCATGCTGTACTCTGCTGTTATGAACACAAAGCAAATAATTTAACAACATTTAATAATAGCAAGTCGACTGGTTATCTGTTGTGATTATACCTTGACTTACAGATAGCATTTAATTCACGACACCCCCACACAAATAAATACACATACATACATATTGGTAGATAGACAGACACACAGATATACAGAGAGAGAGAGAGAGAGAGAGAGAGAGAGAGAGAGAGAGAGAGAGAGAGAGAGAGAGAGAGAGAGAGAGAGAGAGAGAGAGAGAGAGACTAAAACAAACATTCATGTGTACAGGCATACATATATGTGTACATACATAGATACTTACACACGTATTTCCATATCTGTATGTTTGCAGGTACCTATGTGATTACACATACACACACAGACGCAAACACATTCAGACACAGAGACAAAGAGTGTGTGTGTGTGTGTGTGTGAGAGAGAGAGAGAGAGAGAGAGAGAGAGAGAGAGAGAGAGAGAGAGAGAGAGAGAGAGAGAGAGAGAGAGAGAGGGGGTCATTTCTTTAAGAGACTTTAAAAAGGCTAAGGTGAATGTATTTTCTTTTCTCTGGCAGCTTACCAACAATTATGATCATACAAAGAATATTTTGGTTTCAGTCATTAAGCACAAATAAAGTGTTTTCCGATAACAGACCTTGCTTTTCGCTGGTAACTTGCCAACAACCCTGTCTTCATATAAAGTCTCGTATTCATATTAAAAAGTCATCTGAATCCTCAAACACACATAAAGTGGTTTAGACAAAGACATAAATTTCTGAACTGAGATTTTCAAGGCTATTTGCCTCTGTTTAGTTAATTATATTATCTGTGGTAGAAGTTACCTATATTAAACGTTGACAGTGTTTATTATGGCCACTATGTTGGCAGCTGCGGCAAGCTTATGGTCAATCGTAAGGTTGGTTCCCTTAAAAAGTCAGTTCTGAGTCAAATATGTCAAAATAATTACTGTAATTCCGAATCGCAATAACTTTAGTTTCATTTTGGTTGTTTGGTTTTTGTTTGCTTCCTTTTTTTTCCGAGTAGATGTATAACTTTTTCAAACATGTTTTCCTTACAGCAATGAACAGGTTCAAAATGTTGCTAAGAAGATGGCTGCACGATCTGTGAAAATCACAATCCGTAACAAAACGAGGAAGAAAATGTCCTTCTCTTCAGAGAAATTCCTTCAAGGTTCCATACGTAAAACAAAAATGGATATTAAATCAAACAGTCATTTAAGCATCAATGCTGAAGGTTCAGCGGGTGTAGAGGGCTCTCTGGAATTTCGAGTTGGCACAAAACAGCTTTATTGTTATTTAGCTTTTAAAAATCCATTAACTGGGAATTACAGACATTCCATCCGTATTGGTGATCAACAGCCGCTACGAAATGCTTTGGATAGTCTCAAAGACGACTCCACGAAAAGTGAAACACATGGGCACTACAAGCTGACCTGTTCTTCGAACGAGGATGAATTTATCTACACGTTAACAAGGGAGAGCAGATCAAAATGCGTTGTGTCTTAAAATGACATTATCTGGGATTATTATTTTCTCAGTCAAATCTGTATGCACGTCAGTCTTTGTGTGTCGAAAAAGGGTAATGTAATGTTTTCAACCATAAGATATCATTTTAAAAGTTAGATGCTAAAAGATATTACGATGTTATGAGATCAACATTTCTTAATAATCCAATTTCCACGAAATCTTAGGATCAGTAAGCTTTTAAATTTAAATGGAGTAAAATATGGGGAAAAAAAATACTTTTTTCTGAAATTTAACATTCTTGAAAGTATGGAAGTAGATTTCAGTGTTGAACATAATATTATAAGTTTAATGGCTGAAATGTAAGATGAAATATAGGACAACATCAGCTTTGATGATTGTGAACACTTTTGTAATCACATAATTATTATATAAACAGTGAAACGTATTAAATCAGGACTAAATCAATGGGCAGACTTTATAAGATGAAAAAAAAGTTTGACTTTGCCCTGGATAGTACTAAGAGAATTAGAGAAAACATGTTGTATGCCTTCAGATTTTCTTCACCCATAAACAATTTAGATTTTTTTTTTCGACTTTACACTGCCTGGGCATATTGCTTTAAATCCAATATTTTGTCGACTATTTCCAAAAATTATTATAACCTAATCACAGAATGTTTGATACAATAAACTATAAATTTTACAAATATTTTTAAGTTGTTTCATATCATAAATTTCAGTTCATTTCATTTCGGTCCATTTTAACAAATCTTTAGTAATCGAAAAAGAAACAACATATCTTTGAACTTTTTCTAAAATGGCCTGCAACGACTACAGTCTATGTCTTAATGAGTCATTCATAATAAATATTGTCTAAAAAGTGTATATAATGCATTGATGCCTGCTGTTAGATGATATCTCCATACCTTACTGTCTTTGTACAATCGTAGTATTTGATTAAAACAGGGGTTAGAGGAGAGATTTATTTATGAAAATCCACTTCATTTCTGCTGATTTTATGTTGTTTGTTTGTTTGTTTTTTGTTGTTTTATTTGTTTTTGTTTTGATTTTGTGTCTGTTTTTCTTTATTTCCTGTGAAAACATCACCGTTCATGCTTTTAGCATTATATCATACGAAATATTTGATATGTGGTACAAGAAGAAGAAGAAGAAGAGAGAGAGAGAGAGAGAGAGAGAGAGAGAGAGAGAGAGAGAGAGAGAGAGAGAGAGAGAGAGAGAGAGAGAGAGAGAGAGAGAGAGTGAGAGATTGAGATTAAAAAGTCTTAAAATAGGCATTAGCACAACTCCTATCTGCCATAGAATAAATTAAAATTAAAGAGAAATTTGATTATATATTTTATCCAGGTACTCTTTATAGCAGTCGTTATTTTCAAAAATATTATACATGTTTTCTGTTTCCAATAAATAAATAAACCAAACTTTAAGTTGAAATTGTACTAAATTGTTTTCCAAGTACAATGATAGATTATAGAGGCATACAAGCATAAAGTTAAAGTCCTTGACATTTGTTATTGCGTGATCAGTGGGTATCTATTTTTGGCTGGGTAATTTGAAGTCACGTTCTCAGATAATGTAAATTTCTTTGAACGGTTATGTTAAAAAATTTCTTTTCTCTCTCAAATACAGATAACATAATTTGAAGACTGACTTTGCCCTGGAAAATTCTAAGAGAATTAGAAAGAACATGACTGTATGCCTTCGGATTTTCTTCACACATACACAATTTATATATATATATATATATATATGTGTGTGTACATATGTATATACATTTTTTTTTTTTCGACGTTACTCTGTCTGGGCTTTAAATCCAGTATTTTGTCGGCTATTTCCAAAATTTATTTTAAACTTCCTTATTCTTTAAACTCGTGCTATGGACATTATAAATTGAGCAATTTTAGAGTCAGTTATTTGATATGTATAATATTCTTATTTTCGGGTAGTCTGTAATCTTGAAATTATGAGATGCGCCTTCATGTGAGATTACAAGGAATAAATTACATTAAGTCAATAAGAATTTTCATTTATTTTATTTTATTTTACTTTAGATATATATATATATATATATATATATATATATATATATATATATATATATATATATATATATATATATATATATATATGCATAGTGAAATACTGAAGTTATTATTATTATTTTTTGTTTGTTTTGTTTTTATCTTGATTCGTGGAATTGCCCAGATATGTGAAATACTTATTGATTAATTAACCATTTAATGTTGTCCGTCCCATTTTAGCTAAAATATTGTTGTTTCTTCGTTAAGTCATAAAGAGAAACAAATATCATACATATAAATTTAATTTCTTTTATAATTTTATTTATATTTTTATGTAGAAGAAAATAAAGATATATACACAAAAAGTGTATTATCGTTACTATTATATAGCGAGAAACAGAGTAATTTTAAATTTATTTATTTTATTTATTTTATTTATTTTATTTTATTTTATTTTATTTTATTTATAAACTTTGGGAAAAGAAAACCATGGGACAAAAAAAATATCTGCATTGATTGTTGGTTATGAAGTTTTGGACATTTAAAAATCGTTAAATTTCATAGACTCATATCACAAAATAGTATTACTGTTTCATAGTAATAAAAAAGAAATATACTAAGAAGGATAATTATATGAATTATTCTACCTATGGTATATGTATTAATATATAATACACCAGCAGTTTCTGATATGATTGTATTATGTTTTTTTATTCCTCAGTAAGTTTTAATTGTTTGTTCGTCGTTAGGGTGGTTGCTACCAAAGGCTATGACTCATACATTTTTTTTAAATTACAGTCATTATTTCAAGCACAGCTAGTATTAAGAAATAAATGTGATACGTGCAGGTGCACATCCCGTTTATCTACTTAATTACCATAATCATGAAAATCTCAGCTTTGAGACTATGAATATTCCTGACAGTCGGGGTAGTTCGCAGCCTGTAGGAATTAGTAAGAGATTAAGTGATACGGTTCAACGCTTCAGTCAGTCTTAATGTTTGCGAACTGTGTCACCACACAGTGGATTGAATCTCCCGGCAGAAACTTCTGGAAGTATTTCGAAACAAATGGTGCCAGAACTTCGAATCATGTTGAGGGTTGACATTCTAAACTGAAGACGATGGGCAGCAGTCATCCCAACAATCTTATTTTTTCAATGGGTTTCTTTATTTCTTTTTCTTTCTTTCTTTCTTTATTTTAATATTCACTAATTTTTTTTAATTAATAATTTGTAAGAACTAACTTGAATTCAGTATAAATTATTATAACAAAAATACTTTTCATGATATATAATATATATTATATATCATGAATAATTAATTTGTAAGAACTAACTTGAATTCAGTATAAATTATTATAACAAAAATACTTTTATATATCATGATAAGTATTTTTGTTATAATAATTTATACTGAATTCAAGTTAGTTCTTACAAATTATTTATTAAAAAAAAAATTAGTGAATATTAAAATTAATAGAGAAAGAAAGAAAAAGAAATAAAGAAACCCATTGAAAAACATAAGAATATATATTATATATCATGAAAAGTATTTTTGTTATAATAATTTATACTGAATTCAAGTTAATTCTTACAAATTATTAATTAAAAAAGATACACACACATACATACATACATACACACAGAAACGCAGACATATAGGATTATTATAATTGTTGAAGGTGTTATTATTGTTGTTGTTCATGTAACCTCCTTTATACGTCTGTGTGTGTGTGCATTGTAAATTTATTTTAGAGTGATGATTCAAAGTTTTATTTTTATCACGCTGGTTATAGATTACAAAGTTTTAGAATGTTGAAAGCAAACGGAACAAATGAAAAATAAATAATTTAAAAAAAAAGAAGAAAGAAATAACAAAACAAAAATATAGCATTTTTTCATCATCTTAAAACCACTGAATCCCAGGAACCGGCCCTGTGCCCCTCCTCTACGAGTATAGTGAAGCAGTCCCTTGCTCCAACCAACTTGAACGTGCACAATAAAGAAAAGAAGAAACAAGATCTGTAACACCCGGATTTAAAACAGGTCTCCATGACGCAAAATATACAACGTTGAGAAAGGTATCGAATTTCACATCTACTCGTCTTTTTGAAATACCAGTTTTTATATTTTGTTGTTTCTACGTATTAACGCGAGAAGGGGTCAGAGAGCATCCTACATATCTGTGAACAGAACATTTTGACGCTTACATTCTGTTTGCTTACCAAGGCGAGGCGAAACATACCTTTCTGTTTAGTCACGCTTTGAGTGCACCCGGTCACTGTTTTATAAAATTAAGTCAGGTGCAGTACATTATTTTAGGTGTATCATGTAGCAATTTGACGTCAGTAAGTGGACAAAAAAAAGTAAAGAAAATAACTACTAAACGGTTAATTGTTGGTTGGCCTAACATACATACATACATGTATATGTACGCGCGCGCGCGCGCACACACACACACACACACACACACAAACACACACACACAAATATTATACATATGTACAATACTGCTTTAGATTAAAGTATTAAAAATAAAACTTTCTGTATGAAATGTAGTAAAGTATTACAATCAGTTATTTATAATTTTAATTTAGTTTATATCTGGCGATACAGAAATCCAGATAAGAGACAGTTTACCAGATCTCAAACTGGTGAAAATGTTATAGAACAGTAAATGATTGAGTTACATATATGTATGTGTAAAAGTTTTGTTTTAAGATTTAAAGCGCAATGGAATCTAGATACGGATAGATGCGTCGTTTTTCTCAGTTTAGAAAAATCAAAACGGGAATCAAATTCTATTAAAGAACTAAAAACAGTAAATGATGGTTAACTAAAAAAAAGGAAGATATATTAGAAAAAGCTTATGAATTTTATTTTAAATCATATAGTCAAGAAAACGTGGATGTTATTAAACGGGAAGAAATAATAAATTCAATAATCAAATAAACTAAAGGAATCTGAAATTGAAAACTGTGAGAAAGACATTACAATTAACGAATTAAAGAATGCTTTAAAAGAAATGCATAGAAATAAATCACTTGGAATGGATGGTCTAACTGCTGAATTTTATGTTAAATTCTGGGAATATTTGAAAAATTTGTTTCATCAAATAGTAGTGTCAATTCAAAAAAAAAGAAATATTGTCAAGTTGTATGAAAAAAGAAGTAATTAGTCTTACAACAAAAAGGAGATAAAGCAGACCTTAAAAATTTCAGACCTATTCGTTTTTTAAACGTAGATTATAAAATTATTTCTAAAGTTCTTGCAAATCGTCTTAAACAGGTTATTAGAAATATTATTTCATCAGAACAAACCTGTTGTGTAAAAGGAAGAGATGTTACTGATAATATTATATCAGTAAGGGATGTTACAGAGATTGCTGAGTTAAATAATATGAAGGGTATATTGTTAAAACTGATCAAGAAAAAGAATGTCACATAGTTTTATTTTAAACATTTTGAAAAAATTAAATTTCGGTGATATATTCATAACGTGGATTAGAATACTCTATAAAAGTTATGTCAAGATTAATGCATATTTAACACCTTTCTTCAGTATTAGTCGATTTCATTTATATTGTAGCTGAACCCTTCAATAATTTAATTAAAAAAAGAAACTGATTGAATGGAATTATAATAACAAATGAATTTAAATCTTTATTATTTCAGCATGCAGATGACACTAGTATCACATAGATATACTGTCAGTGATGTTCAGTCTGTTGAAATAGTTGCTAATACTAAAATATGTATTGTTGTTCTAATGACAATAATGACAACGGCAACAACAACAACAATAGTAATAATAATAATAATAATAATAATAATAATAATAAGAAGAAGAAGAAGAAGAAGAAGAAGGAGAAGAAGAAGAATAACAACAGCAAGAACAACAAACAACAACAGCAACAATAGCAGTGATGATGATGATGATGATAATGATAATAGAAACAACAACAACAACAAAGAAAAATGCTGGAACAATAGAGATAATGTTTTGTGTTTTGTTTGTTTGTTTGTTGGGTTTTTGTTTTACTGTTAACGCAGTTCTATGAAAAAAATCAACTTTCACTTTTCTTCAGATCTGTCCTCGTTATTTTTCGTTTAAATTCGGTTTCATACTATATGAATAACTTGTCAACTATCAAATGATGTCAGTTGGCTAAAGAAAACCCGCATTTGTGGGTCGTATTGGCGAAAGAGGCTTAGTTTTCATTTCATAATTTAAAAGCAAAATTAAGTTCCTTAAGTATTTAAATACATTTTAAAAGAGATTCATTGTACCGCAAGAATATTTCAGATGTCGTTAACATATAAATGCATAAATATAATTTTGAATTTAATAATAATTATAATAATTAAATAAAACAAAATAAAATAAAATAAAATAAATGTGTGAAAGAGGAAAGAAAATAAAGGATAAAATAAAACACATTTTCATAATCTAAATTTATGTAGCTTCAAAGGAGAAACCATCATGGAATATTTGCTAGACTGAGAGGTTTCTGTCCTTCTATTTTCTTAGCTTCTTCTTCATCTCCTCCTCCTCCTCCTCCTCCTCCTCCTTCTTCTTCTTCTTCTTCTTCTTCTTCTTCTTATTATTATTATTATTATTATTATTATATTATTATTATTATTATTATTATTATTATTATTATTATTACAGTAAACCTTGCCTAAGTCGTCACTTTCGTCACTGTCTTAGAGATATGACGAGTAATGTTAAGTCGCCAAATGACAACCTATTATACAACAGCGCTTATTTAAGCCGAGCTTTGTTCATGTATCTCACCTCTGTGCATATCATTATCAGACGAAACCCGTTTTTCAGATTGGAGCGCCGGTTCCTAAAGTAGTATGTCAATCCAACGCAGCCACACACGAGGCAAGTCACGTGCTTATCAAACTTCCAACGCACAGCTCATATCTACATCCGTGTCAATAGCTTAATATAAGCGGGTCAATTGTGTTTCGACGAAAAAAAAATTAGATTTTTCCTGGAAATTGTGTCTGTGTATTGTTGACATGCCAGCAGTTGCTGAGGAATTTCCCACTGACGACTCAGAGCTAGAAACTAACAAGGTTTAAATGTTGCTTAGGACCAAGCGTCAGGTAACGATTTAGATGTTTCGACGACTTAGACTGTGTTTACTGTATTATTTTTATTATGAACAGAAATAAAATATGATACAACAACAACAGTTGTTCACCTTTCTTCTCTGCAACATATATAAAATCGTTTATGGATATAATTATTTATGTGATTGTATGTACGTAAATATATGCCTGTACCTAGATAAGTGTATATGTATGTTTATAGACAAGGGTATGGATAAGTATAAGTATGTATGTGTGTATTTAAACAAATATATATGTCTTTGTGAGCGCGTGCAGGTGTTAATGTGTCCCCTCTTTGTGTGTGTGTAATTATGAATGTGTATGCATCTGCTTGTGTCTGCATATGTGTCTGAATCTGTGTGTATATGTGTTTCTGCGTGTGTTTATTTACGTATATAATATTATATACGTAAGTAAGCATTTATATTTGTGCATGTTGGTGTTTTCGTGTGCGTATTAGGGCTCATGTGTTGTTTTTTTGTGTGTTTCTTTATGTGTGTGTGTGTTTGTTTGTTTTTGTATTTAATTTAAGTTTTAGCTTTAGTTTTTCTGTGTACCTTGTTTTATTTCTTTTATTATTTCTTTCTCTGCATATCTTTGATGTTCGAACCTATCCACTTATATTTGATTGAATGCAAAATTGTTTTATATTTGTACATTTAATCTGCTTGATTTTAATATATGTATATATGTATGTATATATGTATGTATGTATGTATGTATGTATGTATGAATGTATGTATGCAAAATTAACATATCATTAGTGCACAATTAAAATCAATATATCGCGCAATATTTTAATATATATAATGTTTGGAAAAGTATTTATTATATTAATTATTAGAACTGTGTAAAGAAAAACATGTTTTTGATTATTGTTCTTTATTTGTATATATATATTTATTTATTATTATTATTATTATGTTGTTGTTGTTGTTAACTGACATATTGTCATTTTATTTATTTATTTATTCATTCATTTATTTGTTCACTGTCTCTAAATCCATTCTGAATATGAACATTGACACGTACACTTATACATATGGACACATATATACATATCCACTAAATCCATATTCCCATACATTCTTGTTTTTATATATATATATATATATGTGTGTGTGTGTGTGTGTGTGTGTGTGTGTGTGTGTGTGTCCATAATATAGACATACATTCAGACGTAACCTCATCCATACACATAGATATCTGCAAACATATAGGTATAGACGTACCGTATGTAAGTGTGTATGTATGTATATATGTATGTATGTAAACATGAATATATGTTTGCAGTCTCTCTCTCTCGTTCTCTCTCTCTTTCTCTCTCTCTCTCTCTCTCTCTCTCTCTCTCTCTCTCTCTCTCTCTCTCTCTCTCTCTCTCTCACTCTTTGTCTGTATGTCTGGACGTCTGGATGTACATATATACATACATAAAGACAGACAGAAGATAGATATATGGATACATCTACACCTACAAACTTAGACATAGACACTAACACACATAGATCCATACATATTCAAGTACACAGGATTCACAACATGTTGCAGTGAACGAAGGGTGACAACTCTTATCGTCTTACATGTGTATGTCCTACATGTTGTTATAATAACTTCTGAGTTGATGTATTTCTAAAGATCTAATTTATATTTGTCCTATGTGTGTTGTATGTGGTGTGTATGTATGTAAACACGTACATTTGTTAATGTGTTTTGTTTTCCCAGATAACTATAGAAAGAGATAAAAATCATCAGCTTTCTCTATATATTTCTGTTGCATGTAAAACAATATTTTCTGATAAATGTTCGAGATACAAAAAAGAACTATATCTCATCGCCTACAGTGTGAAATATAGAAATGTTTTATTTAACAACGCTGACAAGATCTTTTCATCTGCGTGCTTATTGCGTAATGTAAGAATTATGTTTGAGTGTCATACGAAAAGAAACCAGTTGTAGTTGATTAGGTGTATAGAAATGTTCTATATGCACCATCTCATAGACAGGAAAGCTAATGACATGATATTTATGTATTGGGCAACAGTCTGAGAAGGGAAATTAGAAGGATAGATCCTTCTGCCTACAGCTCCTTCTAAACCCACATGCTCCCGACTGATAGATAATATTACCTATTATCAATGAGTTATTACCCGCTTAGTAGCCATAATTGTAATAATAATACGAATAGTCTCTTTGACTATACGCGTTTTTTTGCGATAACATGTATTTGCATTAGTTTTTATTAATGAAGATCTTAGAGTTCTGTGAACAATGGGTCAGTTTCTGCATCAGTTTTCTGTATATTTATAACATCTTCGTATCTGAGTAAATAAAAAGATACTGAAAGTATTAAGATAACCGAAGATAATTTACCAACACATATATGCAGACATGCACACGCACATACACACAGAAAGCCTGCAGTTTATAACCATCCAATTTCTTACAAATCAGAAAGGAAAAACAATTAACTAAATAAATAAATTAATTAATTAATTAATTAATCAATTAAACTGAAGAAAAAAGAAAAAACATTGGTAAATATAATTTACTACACTGTTAGGTCACACCACTTTATCTGTAGTGAAAGAAGTTAACTTTCTATTTTAAACCTGGAATCAATACGATCCACTCGTCTTTTGTTGTGGACAAATAATGAAAATATATGTATTTCTGTTCAGGGAATATCTAAAGTTCCTGCGATAACTGTCAAACATTTATTCAAGTTATTCTTCACGGAGATGTACGCTTTTGCCGCATGCTGCTAGCAAATTGTATTTTAATGCTAAAACGTAGAACTTTAGTTTCCAATGCGCATGTCAATCTGAGCTTAGTGACAGGTAGTAAACACCAAGCTGTTGCTAGAGCCTAAAAATACATTAATTGGTACGGATAAACTGTACGGATAAACTGTGTATTTCAGTGGGATAGATTTTGGATTAATGGATAGTGATAAAATTTTATAATAAATTAATAAATAATGAAGATGTATACGAACACTTTAAAAAATCTATAATAGTGTAAAAGACATCAAATTCCAAAATCCATTTTCCATGGATCTGTATTTTAATTATTATTATTATTTTCAAGAGATATGTTTATCAAATAAAGTATTGTTTTTATGAAGACCTTAAGAGATGTAGACCTATTGTTAGACATTATGTTAGAGCCCTGTTTCGAATGATCGACGAACATCAGATCATTTCTGTATAAGAGTTGTCGTTCCTGAATAGGTTCTTTTTTTTTTCTTCTGTTATTTTGATGTTTATTACTGCAGGTAACCACGGAGTGTTGTCTTCCCGAGGTTTTTTTTTCAAGAATCGGGCTCTACCGCTTCATTTCAAATGGCTATTAAACAATAAATACTGTAGTTATTTGTAAACCTTATTTGATGTGATTCTTCTCTAAAATGTATAGTAAATTAGCGTAACATTTTGAGCTTGGTACTTCGCCATGGTTTAAAAAACAAACAAAAAAGAAGATAACAAGCACACCAAGCGGCCATTAGCAGCAGGCAAAAAAAACAGAATTAAAACAAAATTACATAAATAATTTATTGTCGATATGGTGTAGAATCTTGAATTTTATATATTATTTTTAAGGAAGAAAAGGAGAACTATTTGGTATTGTTGATTTCCCGAGAAATAGGCCTACGTGTACAAAGTCCTCTAATTCATTTAGTATGAATTTAACAATGTAGTTGAATTCTCGGAAACTACTGCTTGTTTATAACAACGTAGATGCGTTAGTGAATAATAACTGCGATAAGCCACATGAAACTTTTATTTATGACTCATTTATTTAGGTTAAGTGTTTTCTCATTATAACTTATAAACATTGTCGATATTGTTATTTTCAAAAAATCTGTCATTATTCTATTCTGCTGTTATGAATAAAAGCTAAATAATTTAACAATATGATCATTCCTTGACCTCTATGAAAATTAAAAACAATTAACGTAAATGTCTTTTCTTTTCCCTGGCAATTTGCAAACAATCCTGTCATATTCATATAAAGAATATTTTTGTTTTAATCATTAAGCACCAGTAAAGTGTTTTTCCGAGAAGAGACTTTCTTTCCTCTCGTAACTTGCCAACAATCCTCTCGTCATATAAAGTCTTGTATTCATATAAAAATTTCATTTGAATCGTCAAACATAAAGTGTTTTAGATAGAGACATAATTTTCTGAACTGAGACTTTCAAAACTGTTTGCTTCTGTTACGTTAATTATATTGTCTATGGGGGAAGTTTTCTATATTAAACGTTGACAGTGTTTATTAACAATGTTGGCAGCTGCGGAAAGCCTGTGGTCATTAGTAAGGTTGGTTCGCTTAAAAAGTCAGTTGAAAGTCAAATCGGTCAAAATAATTACAGTAATTCCTAATCGCAATAACTTTCGTTTCACTAACTGTTTATACATATAACTGTATTCAATAAATGCCATTAGAGATCGATTTAACTCAGTATAATTAGACTGAATTTAATTTAACTATTATTTGTGTTGTTGTCATGCGTAACCTCTTTTATTGGACTGTGTAAAGTAGAATATATATATCTAACTGAAGGAAATGTGCTAATCGCACTTTTTACTTTTTTTTTTTTTTTTTTGATTACGTATATGTTTTTAAATATGTTTTGTCTTACAGCATAAAAAGTATTGAAAATGTTGTTAAGCAACTAACCTCACGATCTGCAAGAATCACAATCCGTAAGAGAACGAATAAAAAAAATGTTCTGCAGATCACGGAATGTTGAAGGTTCGATAACTTCAGAAGATATGAGTTTGGATGTTAATCCAAACAATGACTTACTAATCGTGATTGAAAATCTAATGGATCTCAAGGGCTGTCTGGAATTTCAAATTGGCGACAAAGAGCTTCATTGTTATATTGGTTTTAGTAATCCATGTACTGGGAATTACGGCCATTTCATCCATATTGGTAATCAGGATCCTCTACAGTTAGATTTTAAAAATCTGGAAGATGACTCCGCGAAAACTCGAGAACATGGGGACTACCAGCTGACCTGTACCTCGAACGAGAATAACTTTACCTACACGTTGTTAAAAAAAGAGAGAAAATCAAAATGCGTTGTGTCTTAAAATGACATTATCTGGGATTATTATTTGCTCAGTCAAATCTGTATGGAAAAATATTTTTTAATAAATGTAACATTCCTGTAGCTGTGGAAGCAGATTTCAATATTGAACACAATATTATAACTTTAATGGCTGAAATGTAAGTAAAATATAGCAAAACGTCTGTGTTGATCCGTTTTATATCATTTATCATGAATTGTGAACTCTTTTATAAAAAATATGAAATCCGGACTAAATCAATGGGCAGACTTTATAAGACGAAATTAAAATAAGAAAAACGAAAAACAGAAGCCTGGAAAATATTAAAAATGTATATGTCTGAAAGAATCGTTAATAAGATTATAACATTTGTTTGATTATAACCTAATCACAGAATGTTTGATGCAATAAACTATAAATTTTACAAATATTTTTGTGTTGTTTCATTTATTGGTGTTTATCATAAATTTCAATTCATTTCATTTCGTTCCATTTTAACAAATCTTTTGTAACCGAAAAAGAAACAACATATCTTTGAACTGTTTCTAAAATGGCCTGCAACGACTACAGTCTATGTCTTAATGAGTCATTCATAATAAATATTGTCTAAAAACTGTATATAATGCATTGATGCCTGCTGTTAGATGATATCTCCATACCTTACTGTCTTTGTACAATCGTAGTATTTGATTAAAACAGGGGTTAGAGGAGAGATTTATTTATGAAAATCCACCTCATTTATGCTGATTTTATGTTGTTTGTTTGTTTGTTTGCTTTTGGTTTTTATTTGTTTTTGTGTCTGTTTTTCTTTATTTCCCGTGAAAACATCACCGTTCATGTTTTTAGCATTATATCATACGAAATCTCTGATATGTGGTACAAGAAGAAGAAGAAGAGACAGAGAGAGATTGAGATTAAAAAGTCTTAAAATAGGCATTAGCACAACACCTATCTGCCATAGAATAAATTAAAATTAAAGAGAAACATTTTTCTGAATTATATATCTTATCCAGGTACTCTTTATAGCAGTCGTTAGTTTCAAATATATTATGTACGTTTTCTGTTTCTAATAAATAAATAAACCAAACTTTAAGTTGAAATTGTACAGAAATGTTTTCCAAGTACAATGATAGATTATAGAGTACGTAATTCAAGCATAAAGTCCTTGACGTTTGTTACTGGTTGATCAGTGGGTATCTATTTGTGGCTGGGTAATTTGAAGTCACGTTCTCAGATAATGTAAATTTCTTTGAACGGTTATGTTAAAAGATTTCTTTTCTCTCTCATATACAGATAACATAATTTGAAGGCTGACTTTGCCCTGGATAGTACTAAGAGAATTAGAAAGAACATGACTGTATGCCTTCAGATATTTTTTTTTTTTTTTTTTTTTTTTTTTTTTTTAGGCGTTCAGTGACTGGGTTTTAAATCTAGTATTTTGTCGGCTATTTCCCAAATTTATTCTAAACTTCCTTATTCTTTAAACTCGTGCTATGGACATTATAAATTGAGCAATTTTAGAGTCAGTTATTTGATATCTTTGCTAGTTCTAAAGTTTTGGACATTTAAAAATTGTTAAATTTCATAGACTCATATCACAAAATAGTTATACTGTTTCACATTAATAAGAAAGAAATATACTGAGAAGGATAATTGTATTAATTATTCTACCTATGGTCTATGTATTATTATATAATAATACACCAGCAGTTTCTGATATGTTTGTATTATGTTTTTGATTCCTCAGTAAGTTTTAATTGTTTGTTCGTCGTTAGGGTGGTTGCTAACAAAGGCTATGACTCATAAATGTTTTTAGATTAGAGTCATTATTTCGAGCACATTCTAAACTGAAGACGATGGGCAGCAGTCATCCCAACGTTCTTATTTTTTCAATGGCTTTCTTTCTTTCTTTATTTCTGTCTTTTAATATTCATTATTCCTTTTTTATTAATAATTTGTTAGAACTAACTTGAATTCAGTATAAATTATAATAACAAAAATACTTTTCATGATATGTGTGTGTGTATATATATATATATATATATCATGAAACGGAGACACATATGATTTTTATAATTGTTGAAGGTGTTATTATTGTTGTTGTTCATGTCAACTCCTTGATACGTCTGTGTGTGTATGTGTGTGTGTGTGTTGTAAATTTATTTTAGAATGATGATTCAAACTTTTATTTTTAGCACACACATATCACGCTGGTTATAGGTTACAAAGTTTTAGAAAATTGAAAGCAAACGGAACGTATGAAAAATAAATAATTAAAAAAAAAAGAAGAAAGAAATAATAAAATAAAAATATATCATTTTTTTCATCATCTTAAAACCACTGAATCCTCAGAACCGGCTCTGGGCCCCTCCTCTACGAGTATAGTGAAGCAGTCCCTTGCTCCAACCAACTTGAACGTGCACAATAAAGAAAAGAAGAAACAAGATATCTAAAACCTGGATTTAAAACAATTGTCTCTAATAACTGGACAAACTAATTTAAAATTTGTTCATGCAACATTTTACTTGTTTAATGACGCGAAATACACAACGAAATATACACACACACACACACACACACTGAAAAACGAATTTGGCTAAAACGTACTGATGAACTGTATGATACTGTAACTTAGAAAGACAACAAAAAAGTTACAAATAAATAAATAAATAAGAGGAAGAAAAAGAAATACAAGCTCACCATATCAAGACCATTCGACATGTCTCCACACACTCATACACTACATGTTAAATAAACATAAAACCTTCGTTTCCAATCAGTTTTTGAGTATCACTGTCATAATTTAACAGACGCTGACATTCTGTTTGTTTATCAAGGCGAGGCGAAACATACTTTTCTGTTTAGTCACACTTTGAGTGCACCCAGTCTGTGTTTTATAAAATTAAGTCAGGTGCAGTCCATGATTTTAGGTGTGTCATGTAGCAATTTGACGTCAGTAAGTGGACAAAAAGAGTAAAGAAAATAATTTCTAGACGGTTAATTGTTGTTGGCCTACCATACATAATGTATATGTATGTACACACACACACACACACACACACACACACACACACACACACACACACACACACACAACACAAATATTATACAAATATGTACAATACTACTTTAGATTAAGGCATTAATAATAAAACTTTCTGTATGAAATGTAGTAAAGTATTACAATCAGTTATTTATAATTTTAATTTAGTTTATATCTGGCGATACAGAAATCCAGATAAGAGACAGTTTACCAGATCTCAAACTGGTAAAAATGTTATAGATCAGTCAAGGAAAAATTTATGTGTAAAAGTTCTGTTTTAAGATCTAAAGCGCAATGGAATCTAGATACGGATAGATATGTCGTTTTTCTCAGTTTAGAAAAATCAAACCGGGAATCAAATTCTATTGAAGAACTAAAAACAGTAAATGATGGTTAACTAGAAAAACGGAAGATATATTAGAAAAAGCTTTTGAATTTTATTTTAAATTATATAGACAAGAAAACGTGGATGTTATTAAACGGGAAGAAATAATAAATTCAATAATCAAATAAAATAAAGGAATCTGAAATTGAAAACTGAGAGAAAGACATTACAACTAAAGAATTAAAGGATGTTTTAAAAGAAATGACTAGCAATAAATCACCTGGTATGGATGGTCTAGCAGCTGAATTTTATGTTAAATTCTGGGAATATTTGAAAATTTTGTTTCATATAGTACTTAAGTCAATTCAGAAAGAGGAAATATTGTCACGTAGTATGAAAAAAGGGGTAAGATGTCCAATATAAGTAATGCTTTATGTTATTGTAGCTGAACCCTTCAATAATTTAATTAAAAAGAGAAACAGCATGAATGGAATTAGAATAACAAATGAATTTAATTCTTTATTATTTCAGTATGCAGATGATACTACTGTAACTGCTCGTGATACTCAGTCTGTTCAATCTGTTTTTAATACAATGAATATGTATTGTAGTGCTACAGGCGCAAAATTCAATGTAGATAAGTTAGAAGTACTTTGTCTTGGCAAGACCATGAAAGAAAACGTATCTTTTAATATTCCAATATTAATAAATACAGACAGAATTAAAAAGTCTAGGACGAAATAAACCATTATGTGAAAGGTTCAACTAGAAAAATAAATTAGATAAAATTCGTTATTTAATTAATTTATGGAGTCAGTGGAAACTTACTTTACACAGAAAAGCAGAAGTATGGAATACTTTATTAACATCTAGACTGTGGTATATTATTAGCACAATAAATTTCCCAAATTGGGTAGGAAATGAAATTCTGGTGCTCTGTGTTGATTGGATGTCCGCACTAAGCTCGGTATCAATATGGTTTAACTCGCGGAGGCGAGAGAAACCAGGTTGTCTAAGGAGGGACGTAATGGCCCAGGGCGGAAACGCAGCAGGCAAAAGTCTCCGTGTCGAGTAGTAGTGGGATCGCATCCGAGAATAGGCACTGGTTAGCAGCCTAGACAATACAGCTGAACCTGACCTTTTTATCAAATTTTAGTGTTATTTTCCTCTATGCTCTGAGATTTCCATTTAATCCTTTCGAAATAAATCGAAAATTTAAACAGTTATTTTCATTGCAAGCTAATTTTTTGTCTGTCGGGAATGCCATCTGGAAAAGAAAAAACAATTATTGTGTTTTATACTGTCATGTTCGCTAATGTGTTAGCTCTGCAGTATTATCGTCTTTCTTTACTTTTTTTTTCTCCCCTCCGGATGTGCATCTCTGACGTGGTTAATATTTCCCCTCGATTGTTTATAAGAACATTTGTCCGAAACTAATATAATTAACAGAAAATATTTTGAAAGATTCAATAATAATAATAATTAATAAATAATCAAAACGTAACGTCTACAGCACTTGGTGTTCCCAGGCGGTCACCCATCAAAGTACTAACCGAGCCCTACGTTGCTTAACTTCGGTGATGGGACGAGAACCGGTGTTTTCAACGTGGTATGGCCGTAGACAGCAGTACATCGAAAATAATCGTATATGTGAATAATTTTACGCATCAGGTTAACATATGATTTCTTCCTTCTTTCGTTGTTGTTGATATTATTAGTTTTTTTCCAGTTCTAATTTCTTCGCTACAGAGAAAACAAAAATAAGCACGTCGATGTAATCACGTGGTTGCACTCCGTATCATCGGTATAGTTCACCGCGCTCGGAAGACTTCGGCGAAAATGTGCATTCTCTGTATTAAACGGATCGACAATCGGAAACTGAATCAAGACCAGAACATACCTCCACGTCAATCCGTGTTATTCTTCTCAATTCACTGATACAATGGCAGTTATTTATACATGTACCAATAATCCACATCCCTTTGTTATGCACTGAGTGCAAGACTCAAACAGTGACGTTACGTCATTTCATTGTCAGTGAATATAGTAACGGTGCTTAGTGTTTCGAAGAAGTTATTGTTCACCTACATTATTGCTATAGTCGTTATAGGGAATTCCCCAGTTACTGTATGTGTTACAATTATTCTTACTATTATTATTGTTATTGTTGTTGTTCTTCTTCTTGCTGTCCTTGTTGTTATTATTATGATCATAATTATTCTTCTTCTTCTTTTTATTATTATTATTATTATTATTATTATTATTATTATTATCATCATCATCATCATCAATATCATCTCATCATCATTATTATTATTCTTATTATTGTTATTATTATTATTATTATTATTAATGACTATTATTTTTCATTTGCGTATTCAGTCAGTGGGTCAGTTAGTGGAATAATTTATAGTTTATTGATTCATTTCCAAGCTTAGGTGTTGACTTGAAAGTGGGGTGCATAAACATGTATTATCTAAAAATTAATGAAATAATATCGAATCAAAGAAAATATTGCAATTGTGTACAATCACTTTCAAGTGATTTGCATGGCTCTTAAAAGAGCCGCCGTTTCAAAGGCATAATTATGTGCTTTCGGCTCACTTTACTGCATGTATTCGTCATCGGACTGCGATTCGGGCGAAACGATTGACAATTCCGTTGTCAGTTCGGCCACCGTTTCTGCTTTCCAGCAGGCGTATTCGTAGTAGGAATTACGCACACCCTCAACAGTGGCCATTTTCAGACGCAAGTTGTATCGGAACGATTTGTGGTTGTCCACTCTGGCTTTGTCGTATCGGAGCTGGAGCTCTTCCAGCTTGGTGTTCAGCATGACAATCTGCTCGCAGGCTCGTCTGAAGCGATTCTCTGTTTCGTAGAGTGCAGCGTACAGACTGAATTTCTCCATAGTTTTCTAATGACTTTCTGTAAATTCAAATCAAAACTGAATGTGGAAGAAACAGAAGCGTCTACCTTATATTCCTAGTAATTATGACAAGCACTAATACTCAATGCCATGTCAATTACATACACATCGTAAACAAATCAGGCAGTACTCAAATGCCAGTCAATTAGTTGATCTAATTAACAACGAGGAATGACGTAATATTGATCGCCGGGAGTTGTGGCGAGCTCCTGTAATCCAGCTACTTGGAAGCATAGGTCTGTGGACAGCTTGACTTCGGGGGTTCTGCTCTCTGGTGCTCTGTGTTGATTGGATGTCCGCACTAAGCTCGGTATCGATATGGTTTAACTCGCGGAGGCGAGAGAAACCAGGTTGTCTAAGGAGGGACGTAATGGCCCAGGGCGGAAACGCAGCAGGCAAAAGTCTCCGTGTCGAGTAGTAGTGGGATCGCATCCGAGAATAGGCACTGGTTAGCAGCCTAGACAATACAGCTGAACCTGACCTTTTTATCAAATTTTAGTGTTATTTTCCTCTATGCTCTGAGATTTCCGTTTAATCCTTTCGAAATAAATCGAAAATTTAAACAGTTATTTTCATTGCAAGCTAATTTTTTGTCTGTCGGGAATGCCATCTGGAAAAGGAAAAACAATTATTGTGTTTTATATTGTCATGTTCGCTAATGTGTTAGCTCTGCAGTATTATCGTCTTTCTTTACTTTTTTTTTCTCCCCTCCGGATGTGCATCTCTGACGTGGTTAATATTTCCCCTCGATTGTTTATAAGAACATTTGTCCGAAACTAATATAATTAACAGAAAATATTTTGAAAGATTCAATAATAATAATAATTAATAAATAATCAAAACGTAACGTCTACAGCACTTGGTGTTCCCAGGCGGTCACCCCATCAAAGTACTAACCGAGCCCTACGTTGCTTAACTTCGGTGATGGGACGAGAACCGGTGTTTTCAACGTGGTATGGCCGTAGACAGCAGTACATCGAAAATAATCGTATATGTGAATAATTTTACGCATCAGGTTAACATATGATTTCTTCCTTCTTTCGTTGTTGTTGATATTATTAGTTTTTTTCCAGTTCTAATTTCTTCGCTACAGAGAAAACAAAAATAAGCACGTCGATGTAATCACGTGGTTGCACTCCGTATCATCGGTATAGTTCACCGCGCTCGGAAGACTTCGGCGAAAATGTGCATTCTCTGTATTAAACGGATCGACAATCGGAAACTGAATCAAGACCAGAACATACCTCCACGTCAATCCGTGTTATTCTTCTCAATTCACTGATACAATGGCAGTTATTTATACATGTACCAATAATCCACATCCCTTTGTTATGCACTGAGTGCAAGACTCAAACAGTGACGTTACGTCATTTCATTGTCAGTGAATATAGTAACGGTGCTTAGTGTTTCGAAGAAGTTATTGTTCACCTACATTATTGCTATAGTCGTTATAGGGAATTCCCCAGTTACTGTATGTGTTACAATTATTCTTACTATTATTATTGTTATTGCTGTTGTTCTTCTTCTTGCTGTCCTTGTTGTTATTATTATGATCATAATTATTCTTCTTCTTCTTTTTATTATTATTATTATTATTTATTATTATTATTATTATTATCATCACCATCATCAATATCATCTCATCATCATTATTATTATTCTTATTATTGTTATTATTATTATTATTATTATTAATGACTATTATTTTTCATTTGCGTATTCAGTCAGTGGGTCAGTTAGTGGAATAATTTATAGTTTATTGATTCATTTCCAAGCTTAGGTGTTGACTTGAAAGTGGGGTGCATAAACATGTATTATCTAAAAATTAATGAAATAATATCGAATCAAAGAAAATATTGCAATTGTGTACAATCACTTTCAAGTGATTTGCATGGCTCTTAAAAGAGCCGCCGTTTCAAAGGCATAATTATGTGCTTTCGGCTCACTTTACTGCATGTATTCGTCATCGGACTGCGATTCGGGCGAAACGATTGACAATTCCGTTGTCAGTTCGGCCACCGTTTCTGCTTTCCAGCAGGCGTATTCGTAGTAGGAATTACGCACACCCTCAACAGTGGCCATTTTCAGACGCAAGTTGTATCGGAACGATTTGTGGTTGTCCACTCTGGCTTTGTCGTATCGGAGCTGGAGCTCTTCCAGCTTGGTGTTCAGCATGACAATCTGCTCGCAGGCTCGTCTGAAGCGATTCTCTGTTTCGTAGAGTGCAGCGTACAGACTGAATTTCTCCATAGTTTTCTAATGACTTTCTGTAAATTCAAATCAAAACTGAATGTGGAAGAAACAGAAGCGTCTACCTTATATTCCTAGTAATTATGACAAGCACTAATACTCAATGCCATGTCAATTACATACACATCGTAAACAAATCAGGCAGTACTCAAATGCCAGTCAATTAGTTGATCTAATTAACAACGAGGAATGACGTAATATTGATCGCCGGGAGTTGTGGCGAGCTCCTGTAATCCAGCTACTTGGAAGCATAGGTCTGTGGACAGCTTGACTTCGGGGGTTCTGCTCTCTGGTGCTCTGTGTTGATTGGATGTCCGCACTAAGCTCGGTATCGATATGGTTTAACTCGCGGAGGCGAGAGAAACCAGGTTGTCTAAGGAGGGACGTAATGGCCCAGGGCGGAAACGCAGCAGGCAAAAGTCTCCGTGTCGAGTAGTAGTGGGATCGCATCCGAGAATAGGCACTGGTTAGCAGCCTAGACAATACAGCTGAACCTGACCTTTTTATCAAATTTTAGTGTTATTTTCCTCTATGCTCTGAGATTTCCGTTTAATCCTTTCGAAATAAATCGAAAATTTAAACAGTTATTTTCATTGCAAGCTAATTTTTTGTCTGTCGGGAATGCCATCTGGAAAAGGAAAAACAATTATTGTGTTTTATATTGTCATGTTCGCTAATGTGTTAGCTCTGCAGTATTATCGTCTTTCTTTACTTTTTTTTTCTCCCCTCCGGATGTGCATCTCTGACGTGGTTAATATTTCCCCTCGATTGTTTATAAGAACATTTGTCCGAAACTAATATAATTAACAGAAAATATTTTGAAAGATTCAATAATAATAATAATTAATAAATAATCAAAACGTAACGTCTACAGCACTTGGTGTTCCCAGGCGGTCACCCATCAAAGTACTAACCGAGCCCTACGTTGCTTAACTTCGGTGATGGGACGAGAACCGGTGTTTTCAACGTGGTATGGCCGTAGACAGCAGTACATCGAAAATAATCGTATATGTGAATAATTTTACGCATCAGGTTAACATATGATTTCTTCCTTCTTTCGTTGTTGTTGATATTATTAGTTTTTTTCCAGTTCTAATTTCTTCGCTACAGAGAAAACAAAAATAAGCACGTCGATGTAATCACGTGGTTGCACTCCGTATCATCGGTATAGTTCACCGCGCTCGGAAGACTTCGGCGAAAATGTGCATTCTCTGTATTAAACGGATCGACAATCGGAAACTGAATCAAGACCAGAACATACCTCCACGTCAATCCGTGTTATTCTTCTCAATTCACTGATACAATGGCAGTTATTTATACATGTACCAATAATCCACATCCCTTTGTTATGCACTGAGTGCAAGACTCAAACAGTGACGTTACGTCATTTCATTGTCAGTGAATATAGTAACGGTGCTTAGTGTTTCGAAGAAGTTATTGTTCACCTACATTATTGCTATAGTCGTTATAGGGAATTCCCCAGTTACTGTATGTGTTACAATTATTCTTACTATTATTATTGTTATTGCTGTTGTTCTTCTTCTTGCTGTCCTTGTTGTTATTATTATGATCATAATTATTCTTCTTCTTCTTTTTATTATTATTATTATTATTTATTATTATTATTATTATTATCATCACCATCATCAATATCATCTCATCATCATTATTATTATTCTTATTATTGTTATTATTATTATTATTATTATTATTATTATGACTATTATTTTTCATTTGCGTATTCAGTCAGTGGGTCAGTTAGTGGAATAATTTATAGTTTATTGATTCATTTCCAAGCTTAGGTGTTGACTTGAAAGTGGGGTGCATAAACATGTATTATCTAAAAATTAATGAAATAATATCGAATCAAAGAAAATATTGCAATTGTGTACAATCACTTTCAAGTGATTTGCATGGCTCTTAAAAGAGCCGCCGTTTCAAAGGCATAATTATGTGCTTTCGGCTCACTTTACTGCATGTATTCGTCATCGGACTGCGATTCGGGCGAAACGATTGACAATTCCGTTGTCAGTTCGGCCACCGTTTCTGCTTTCCAGCAGGCGTATTCGTAGTAGGAATTACGCACACCCTCAACAGTGGCCATTTTCAGACGCAAGTTGTATCGGAACGATTTGTGGTTGTCCACTCTGGCTTTGTCGTATCGGAGCTGGAGCTCTTCCAGCTTGGTGTTCAGCATGACAATCTGCTCGCAGGCTCGTCTGAAGCGATTCTCTGTTTCGTAGAGTGCAGCGTACAGACTGAATTTCTCCATAGTTTTCTAATGACTTTCTGTAAATTCAAATCAAATATTCAAGTACACACGATTCACAACATGTTGCAGTGAACGAAGGGTGACAACTCTTATCGCCTTACATGTCTATGTCCTATATATCAGATTACTGTTATTATAATAATGTTTTGTTTTCCCAGATAACTATAGAAAGAGATAAAATCATCAGTTTTCTCTATATATTTCTGTTGCATGTAGAACAATATTTTCCGATAAATGTTCGAGATAAAAAAAAGAACTATACGTAATCACCTACACTGTGATATATAGAAATGTTTTATTTTTTTCACAATACAGATATGATATTTTAATCTGCGTAATTATTACATAATATAATAATTACGTTTGAGTGGCATTCGAAAAAAAAAAACAGTTGTGGTTACTTTTATTTGATTAGGTGTACAGAAATGTTCTATGTGCACCTTCCCGTGGACAGGAGAGCTAATTACCTGATATTTATTAAACCGCTCTTGTAGAAATGTTTGAGACGGGAAATAACCGCAGTGGGCGCGATAAAGGAGGATAGATCCTTCGACCTACAGCTCCTGCTAAGCCCGCCCCGGCCTGAGTGGTAGATCAATATTACCTATCGAGTTATTATCCACTTTCGTTAACTCGTTCATCAAATGACCTAGTATATAATGATCAATCTCTCAACAGAAACGGTGAATATAAAATATACTCTGATTCTAACAAACAGCAGTAGGCTATTGACTGCCGATAGCTGGGATTCTCTTTCATATCGTCAAAGTATGCAAAACATATAAATGATACCGTACAACCACCGTTCATAATAAAATGAATAAAGACGTCGTTAAAAATGCATTAATTTCATTTAAAGAAATTTTATCGGTAACGACTGTGCGTCGTGTTTCGTTATACCGCATTGTAATGAAAACATATATACACACTGCTCGCCTCATTTTGTCCAGAATAAATTGTCCATAATTTATTGACTATTTGCAATTACCGTGGCCATAATGTTATTAATAATATGAATAGTCTCTTTGATCATACGCGTTTTTTGCGTTAACATATATTTGCATTATTTTTTATTAATGAAGATCTTAGAGTTCTGTGAACCGTGGGTCAGTTTCTGTATATTTATAACATCTGCCTATCTGCATAAATAAGTTGACGATGAAAGTAAAAAGATAACGAATAACATCTGCGTATCTGCGTAAATAAGTTGATGATGAACGTATAAAGACAACGAATAACATCTGCGTATCTGCGTAAATAAGTTGATGACGAAAGTAAAAATACAACGAATAACATCTGCATATCTGCGGAAATAATTTGACGATGAAAACATAAAGATAACGAAAGATAACTCACCAACACATTCACGCACATACACATATACTCACACAGAAGAAAGTCTGCAGTTCATAACCATATAATTTGTTATAGATTGAGAAATAAAAAATAATAATAAATAAATAAAATATAAATTAATTAATTAAGCAATTAAAATTAAAATTAAAAAAGAAGAAAAAGAAGAAGAAGAAAATTCCCCCAGAAACATTGGTAAATATTATTTGCCATTAAAATGAAAATACGCCTGTTTGTTCACACCACCTTACCTGCCGTGAAAGAAGTCAACTTTCTATTTTAAACTAGAAATCAATACGATCGACTCATCTTTTATTGTGGACAAATAATGAAAATAGGTGCATTTCCGTTCGGGGAATATCTGAAGTTCCTGCGTTAACTGTTAAATAATTTCTCTTAATGGTTTTATGACATAATCCAACTGCGCTTCCCAGTGCTCGTGTGTGAACAACACGGAGACTTCCGTTTACACGTCAAAGGCATTAATTGCATGTTGAATCACTCCAGTAATGAAAAATGCCTTTTTGATATCTTTTGTTTCCTTTTTTCTGTCTTTTTTTTTTTTATTCCTCTTTCCTTTTAATAGTTTTTACCTTTTTCTAAAAATTATCCTTTATTATTATTGCTATTATCATTATTGTTACTGGGGACACAGAGCTGCCCCCTAGTTTGGGATTAATTGTCAACAATGAACTACAGAGAACCAATATTCTCTCTCTCTCTCTCTCTCTCTCTCTCTCTCTCTCTCTCTCTCTCTCTCTCTCTCTCTCTCTCTCTCTCTCTCTCTCTCTCATATTCCAACATAATAATATTAATAATAATAATAATATGAACAAGAAGAAGAAGGAAACAAAGAAAGAAAAAGAAGAAATAATTAAACAAAGAGTGAGAGAAAAAAAAAAGTAAGCGGATTATAACTGAACGTAATTTATAACTAACAGAAATGACAAGTGTTTTAAATTTAAGAGCCGATTATAGAAAATTAATAAATGATGTCGTTAAATAAAACAAATTTGCTTAACCAGACAAGGTTTAATACAGTGATAAATAGTTTCTGAGTTTTAATTCATTTTAACGCTACTTATAATTTTATTAGAATAAATAAATAAATAAATAAATAAAATATAAAATAAAAATGGCGTATCACGAGTGACGCACTCTCCTCTATTCATTGGTAATAATGGTACTTTCACTGACGTAAAACGAATCAGCAAATGACGTCACTGAAACATTGCAGACACGCTTTCGACTGAGCGTTGAGGTAAGTTCCATCTGTGAAAATCTTTATATCTGTCTGTCATTGAATCCTCTGTGTTTTGTTGGGACTTTTTCGTGGTTATTTCATTCAATTTTTAAAACCTATAGCCATGTACTATGTATATGTGTGTGTTTGTGTGTGTGAGTATGTGCGAGTGTGTGTTAGTGTATATATCTGTGTATGAACAGACGTATCTATGTTAACCATGTCTATAAATTTGATTTAAATTAGTACGACGTCAGGCGATAAAGCAGATTTTAAAACGGAGTATTAAAATAAATGAATAATCTACAATGTAACTATTGATTGTAAATATACACTGAAAATGGACTGGTAATTGTTACAAGAACTCAAACGAGTACTTGATTCTTATTTGTTTTGTGAAAAGTAACTGCTGGAATGTTTGCCAATCATTCTCTATCCATCATAAACAAATATGTAAATGATAAATAGCTTCTCAAATAAAGATAGAGAGAGAGAGAGAGAGAGAGAGAGAGAGAGAGAGAGAGAGAGAGAGAGAGAGAGAGAGAGAGAGAGAGAGAGAGAGAGAGAGAGAGAGTTGAATACTCTTGATCGTCATCAGCAAGGAATCTTAACATTGCGCCTCATCGGTTGTTTAATTATCCAACTGTGGGGAATCGGTCGGAACTGGAAATTGCCCAAACGGATGCCCAGAGGAGAGTTGACACTGTGATCCATCATACTTCGACCTATCACTTCAGTCACAGATCAACAGCATGTTCCTTTCTGTGAAAAGGATTTGAGTAGAATTTTGATAGATTCGGAAATATAGTTATAATTATATCCTGACCCAATGATTCCATGACCTTAAAAAATTCCTTCCATCTTAAATGGTTTTGTATCAACTAAATGACACCCAAAACGTATAACTATGCAAGATTCAGAATGTATTGAAGAAGACTGTGGTAGATATAACATTCGAGGTGACATTACTGATATTTAATTATTAAAAGAATTTAACATAAGAAATATGTATGTCGCGGTTGTTACGTGTTTTGAAACATTATTTGTGTTTTTTCTTTTATTAATTTATTATTATTATTATTATTATTATTATTATTATTATTATTATTATTATTATTATTATAAATATTTTAAATGCAAAAACAGACTTTCACAGAAAATAAATAAATTAATTGATGGGGATGATCATAATGATTGAATATTTTATTTATTTATTTATTATTTATTATTATTATTGATTGATTATTGATTATTTGATTTTATTTATTTATTTATTTTCACTTTTTTTTCCCCCATGGGTAAGAACTTGCCTCGTCGTTATCTTTTAGTAATTAAATTTAATTTAAAAAAAAAAAAAAAAAAAAAAATTGTTTTTTAATATAACTGAGACATTTTAATTTTTATTTTATACCCTCTTAGCGGAAGTTATTTTCAGGACAAAGGTTGACATCGATTTGTCGCGCGCGTAACCACGGTGCATAAATACAAACACGAGTTGGAAGCCGGTCACATATAACGGCAGACTTTGCAGCGATTATCTTCAGCAGTCGCGAAGACAAACTGACGTAAAAGCAGCACGTCGGCATCGTAGTATCGAAGCGCCTCTTTGAAGACAATGTTTTGAAATCGGTTAGAAATGGGTTTCGCAATAGGAAAATGATTACAGGTCAGTTGTCGTTGTTGGGTGTCGTGTTAAAACAAACGAGGAGTCTTGAAAGCGAAGTCGTCAGAAATGGAATTTTGGTATCAGTAGTATTGTTGTGTTTGTTTGTTTGTTTGTTTGTTTGTTTGTTTGTTTGTGGTGATGGTGGTGGATGAGGTATAATGTTAAGTTTGGACCTTTTACTGTTGTTGTTGTTTGTTTTGTTTGTTTGATTTTTTTTTTTTTTTCTTATTTCTTATTTGTGTGTTTATTAATTAATTAAGAAAGTAATTACTTAAAAAATATATTTATTTATAATATTTTATTATATAAGTGTATGCATGTGTGTGTGTGTTTGTGTATATAGTTATGAACATATATAACTTTAGACACATTTTATTGAAACATTTTATTGTATTTATATCAACAATTATAATTATTTATTTTATTTATTTCCTTACCTACTTGCCTACTTATTTATTTTTACTTTTTATTTTTATTTTTTCAGAACCTCGCAGAACAAGACATCAAAAAAACACATTTACACGATTAAAAAGCGTACTTTCCTTTACCACAAAATAAAACTATTTAAAAAAAAAAACAATTTAGAAAAAAAAATAACAATAATAATAAAAAAATCCTGCCAACAGCGATGAAGTGACAAGAACATTTTATAATTCAGCAACACTCTCTGTAGACCACAAACAGTATTAGTAACAAAGGCGACGACAACTACATCAACACTTTTTAAAAGTGGACGAAAATACCCCACTCACGAAATCTCTGGTGATAGCAAAATGGAAATGGCCAAATCTAAAGGATCGATAATTTTCATTTATTTTTCTTGACGCTGGAACAGTGAACGTTTTTCTTTCCCAGTCAGAGAAATTGCTAATTTCAACAGAAGAAGTAAAAGACCCGAAGTTCCTGGATAAAAAGGTAAAGTAGTTTATTTTATGTTCTAAACGTGATAGTGTAAATTAAAGGTCTCTCTCTCTCTCTCTCTCTCTCTCTCTCTCTCTCTCTCTCTCTCTCTCTCTCTCTCTCTCTCTCTCTCTCTCTCTATATATATATATATATATATATATATATATATATATATATGTTTCTGTGTGTATGTGTGTTATGTATGTATGTAAATATATAATTATATATACGAATGATCTCTCTCTTTGTTATGTTTTCTTTTACCTTCCGAAACAGTTAAACAAGAATAACATAATGATCACTTAATAAAACATTTTTAACATACAATCTGTTTAAGTAATGACAGACTGTTGATTAATTTCAATTAACTGACAACAGTATGTGAATTCTCAAGACATAATTCTAATATATATATATATATATATATATATATTTATATATATTTATTTATATAAAGTCGATATTTACACACCTGTAATAATATAAACCGTATTATAATTCAAATGTGTATACCATTTAGTAGTTAACAATTACCAGTAACGTTTATAAACATGTAAGATATATACGTAAATTGTTTTGTATATATATATATGAATATCATATTTATTAATTTCGGCCAATGTAAATAATACACCAGTATTACTTAACCGACAACATTATATCATGATATTATTTATTTATGTATTTAGTTAGTTAGTTAGTTAGTTATATAGATATGTACCTATATATGAACATACAAAATAAAACTGTCTGTATTTAGGCGATGTACATACAAAACTGACCGAAAAGTTAGTGAAAAAAACTTTGCGTTGCTTTTTAAAATGACTTCTTTTAGGGAAAACCGTCTTGATAATTGTTGTTTTCTTTTGAGAATTTTGTGTTGTTTTATTTTTAGCGTAATTATTATTATTGTAATTATTTTTCCTTATTAATTTTCTTACTTTATTAAGATTAATGATGATCGTAAAAAAATGTATGAGAATATTAATAAAATTAAAAAAAAAAAATGGTTTAACGCATAAGTACGAACAACCGAAAGTCATTTCCTTTGTCTTTATGTTTGTTTCTTTCTGTTTACTTTATATTTTTCTTTACTTTTGTTTTTTTCTTTCCTTATTTATTTATTTACTTGCTATTGATATTTTACTTCATTACATTATATATATATATCAAATTTCATTATATTTATGAAAAAAAACTAGGCCAGTACAGTTAAGTTAATTAAAAAAATAAACAAAAACAAAAACAACAACAAATAAATCGAAACAAAATAATAATAATAATAATAATAATAATAATAATAATAACAACAACAATAATAATAACAACAACAACAATAATAATAACAATAATAAAATAATAATAATAATAATACTAATACTACTAACTACTACTACTACTACTAATAATAATAATAATAATAATTATTATTATTATTATAATTATAATAATAACAACAACAATAAATAAATAAATGAATAAATAAATAAATAAAAGCCAGTCATCGAAATATGAAAGTTATCTGAATTAGGATTACAAGCTGGATCTGCTAGTTTTAAAATAATGTTGTTTTCGTTTGTTCCGAACGCGCCTGACTAATTGAAACCTTCAACAAAATGAATAATTAATAGAGTGTGTTCCGTAATGGAAAATCTTGTTTTAGAACAGTCTGTAACCTTTTTATTTATGTATGTTATTTATGTGTGTATGTATATATATGTATGTATGTATTTATTTCTGTGTATGTATCTATGTATGTATTTATGTATGTGTGTGTATGTTTGTGTGTGTGTTTATCTGTATGTATGTGTATGAGTATATGTGTTATGTATATATGTATGTGTGTATGTGTGTATGTAGTTTAGAATTTTGAATATTCTCTGTCTTATGTACGTCTCAATAGACTCTGAACACAGACAATATTCGGGAACGCACTGGCGTAGGAGGACAAAGTCCAATCATGAGTTAACAAACCCCGTCAGATGCCGCTGACGAGACTCGAATGTATGGCACCCATTCGCCCGCACTCCGAAGGCGGACGATGCTACCTTTCGTATATATGTACATTTGTATGTATGTACGTATGTATGTGTATGTTTGTATGTGTGTGTATGTGTGTGTATATATGTATGTATGTATCTATGTATGTACATACTGTGTGTATGTGTGTGGGTGCGTGCGTATGTGTGTGTGTGTGTACATGGGAAACTCTGATATGAAAGTAATACCGTTAAATAAACCATGTGTACATTTGAATGCATGAGTACTTTTTGTGCATGTTTATTCGTGCGATCATGCATACCTGCATATTTGTGCATGTGATTAATTACTATTGAATCTACTTGTTGAAAGACCTCTTTTTATTAGCAGTGTTACCAAAAAGCCAGTATTGTTATTGTATGTTTGATTTATTAAGCAGTGTTTGAGAGTTGAATCGATTACGCGGTAGTCTTGTGTCAAATAAATGTGATATACAACGTCTTGCTCAAACAGTGTCATTAGCCTGTAATGGAGAAGCTGGTCTCTGCGACCTCAGAGCTTAGCAGTGTTTGCTAGTTGATAGGACGGGATGACGTAAGAGCAGGCATCGTGTGAAATGTGATTTCTAATGGGCCCTTGGGAAGAATCATTTTTTATTTTATTTTTTATTTTTTTTTTTTTTTTTTGTCAATAAAGTTAATGTTGTTGTTGTTGTTGATGATGATGATGATGATGATGATGTTGTTGTTAGTGTTTGTTTATTTGTTTGTTTGTTTGTTAGTTTTTTTTTTTTTTTTTTTTTTGGGGGATGTTGTTTGTTATTTTCCTTAATTACGCACTCGACACATTATTTTATCAACTCTTGTTTGACTTTACACAATAATAAAAGGAAACATTCGGCCGAAGTGCGAAGTGTCACTCCTTTTTTTTCTTATTAGCGGTAAAGGATATTTTATGTAAACCTTCCCATAGAAAATTCAATAATACACCGGGGTCTTTGATATCCAGTGCATTTCATCTCAACGGTCTAATCGCTAAAACACCACATTCTCAATTTTATTAAATATTTGTTATTATACTTGCCACAGTCTTGGGCAGTGATGGAGTTAAATTTAGTGACGTCATGAACTACATAAAGCTTCTAGGCCCTTTATTTGCCAAAATATTTATTCCGAATTTCTTGGGGTTTTCTTGAGGGACCGCGGGTTGTGAAGCTTATTTAAGCTTTTGCCTCAGTCCAGCACTGAATACAGACTACAAAACGTATAAAATATATCAGAATTTTTGTAACGTTTCTGAAATTTTGATAACTGATACCGACACCATGGCCGTAACTACACTGACGCAAATGAGGCAAATGCCTCATACCAAAATTGACGATTTATATTATTATTATTTTATTTTTTTTCTTCTTAATACAAATTTTTTTATTTAAAAAATAAAAAATATAAATCTCTATTCCGATAGAAACGATATCCACTAAATGAATTCGTTTATGTCTATGGTTACCGTTTGAAGTCTACCGACATCGTTGCGATAAAAGACATAAATGACTTCAAAGTAATTAGTTTTTTGCCTCCTTTCAAAAAGCGTCAAATTACGGCCATGGATACTAATAGATAACTGTAAAATAATAGGGTTTCAGTTGTTTTATTTTTAAATTATCTGCGACAAAAGCAGTGCTTTATTTACAATCTAACAGCGCTTCCCTTTATATTACAAAATGTGAATTTTCATGACTTTCTTGCTAAACCGGTGAACAGAATTAATTCTAACAATACCCAACAATTATAATATTGCAATTATGTAATGGATTTATCTGTCACATAAGAAGTAAAATGCTACATTATATACAGTTTGACGGAACAAAACGCGTTTTATTTAAGAATTTTCATTTCATTTTTTTTTTTTTTTTTTTTTTTTTTTATGGTTTTATTTATATTTTTTTTGTTTAAATAATGAATGGATTTACGACATCAGGTGCATTTTGTTTGTTTGCAAGCATGTATATACGATATCGTGAATGCATGCATGCGTGCGCGAATTATCAGCATAAGCCTGCGCGGCTTCTCGAGGAGAGCGCATGTTCTTATAATTTATTAACGAGAGAATATGTTTTGAATGTTATGGGATTATAAAATAACAAAAATGGATTAAATTCTTCTGAGAGCATTACGAGAATCTTAGGCAGATAATCTTCGCAAGTCAGTGTTTTCTCATTTTTGAAGGTATTCTCCGGTTTCACAGCAGAACTTGATTGATTTCACGTCAGCAGTTTATCGATTCAGCCTCTATAACTGGCTCTAGAATTTCAAACATTTGTTAACTATCTGATAATCACTGTCACAGACAGTTTAATTCATTTATCATTTGTATTTCTTTCTTTTTTCTTTTTCTTTTGTTTTTTGTTGTTCTTCTTTTTCTTCTTTTCAATGGTAATGTTTTATTTTATTTTATTTTATTTTATTTTATTATTTTTTTTTTGTTATCCACGTTCCAGAGAACAAGATAAGACCAATTTTCAGACAGACAATTTCAGGCAAAAGGACTATTTAGTTTGCATTATAATATTATTTGCAGATATCTAGGTAGGCAGGTTGTTGGGAAAACAGGTGATTAGACTGGCAGATATACCCAAATTACACGGATATACATTTAAATGGACATTTATAGACAGATAGACAGACAGATAAATAGATATGGAGAGAGGGAGAAACAAAAATGAGAAACAGATTGAAGGACACTAGATGAAATATATCTGACATTTGGTAAATGACCCAGGAAATAATGGATTGAGTTATCATGTTTGAAACTAGGTTCAAGAAATTACAATTATTTGGGGAAAACATCCTTAATGGAAAGCTGTTTTGTACAATTTCTGATTGAGAATTAAATATTTATATTTCAAATGTCGGGAGATTGCTTTTTTAACAATCATTTAGATGTTTTGCTATATATAAATTTTACATGTCGCTATGATCAACACAATACTCAGTGTTAAGTCGCTTCATACACCTCCGATTGTCGTGTTTATAACATTACAGTTGCAAACATCATTATGCGCAAATATCTATGAATAAAAAAACCCTGAAAAAAAATAATAGAAATTGATTGAATATACATGATATTCACCGTCATATCGTTTAATTCGACAGACTGTATTTTTTATGGGTTTTTTATTATTTTATTTATTATTATTATTATATTATTATTATTATTATTATTATTATTATTATTATTATTATTATTATTTCTGCGCAAAATTCGTACGACGCATTTTGTCGTAACTTTTCAAATTGTAACTCCATTATTTCCTTAACAGCAAGTTGCCAGCTTAACGAGCTAAAGCTTTCAGAAAACGATGGTCCACCCTGTATTTGACCTCTTGTTTTGTTTCTTGAGTTACTTACGGCGACAAAACTTTTATTGTTCTTATTACTCCGCGTTTGCAAAAGCCTATTGATTTCTCACAAAACGCAAGCGAGAGTCATTTTTATTTCTTTTCGTATTATTGATTCCGAAGATATATTGTGGATCAGTACAATACATTTTTTTTTTTTAATTATTATTTTATTTCCCTAAACACAGCGCCATACTCAGGTCGTGTGCTCGAATAACAAATATAGTTTGTTTACAGTCAGAATCAACACGCAGACTATCGATTACCCATAAGTTTTGGGAGTGTGAATACGTTTCTGAAAGTGCGCGTGTGTGTAGGCACTCGGGTGACTTCAGAGAGAGAGAGATATGAAGACAGACAGATTGTGAGCAATCGGTTAATATGTACAAGAAATAGTGAATGGAGGGATAGTCATACATATTGAGAAATAATGAGAGAGAGAGAGAGATAATGAGAGAGAGAGATAGAGAGAGAGAGAGAGAGAGAGAGAGAGAGAGAGAGAGAGAGAGAGAGAGAGAGAGAGAGAGAGAGAGAGAGAGAGAGAGAGAGAGAGAGAGATGATCAGATAAAATAATTTTGTTCCATCTTCATTTTTCTGTATGAAAATGAGTGAGAGAGATGGGAGAATGAATGAGAAAAAGAATCGATGTGACTGAGTGAGTGAGAAAGGTAGATAGCTAGATAGACAGACAGACAAACAGCAAACAGAAATCCATAGACAGACAGAATGATAGATGGATAGACAGACAATATCGAAAAACAGACAGACAGAGACAGACAGACAGGCATCAAAGTTAATAAATACGCCTCTTTATCCCCATTGGCTAAATGTTGAAATATATGAGATCGGCTAACGCCAATTATTTGTGAAATATGTTGGTACACATTTCTGTATTTCTTCCCCGTTAAATGCTGCATCCAACCAAGTTTTCTTCAGACAGGTTCCACGACGCCAGAAGTTCTTAAGTTAAAAGCCTGGATGGTACACTGATCTTGATTTACGGGACTAGACTCATTTAGTTTAAATTCTACTCTTGATTTCAGAAGAAGTAAAATATTTTATACTGGATTCATGGTAAAGTAAAGACTCATCGTTCAGTTACTACGTTGTTATAATGTAAATGCACTTTAATATACAACTATTTGATCATGTTCTATGGTCCATTTCTGTGTAATTATATAGGTGTATTTTCATGTACGAATATATGTATATATATATCTATGTTCTTTATGTTATGTATATTCTGTTGTGAGTGATGAGAGAGAGAGAGAGAGAGAGAGAGAGAGAGAGAGAGAGAGAGAGAGAGAGAGAGAGAGAGAGAGAGAGAGATCAGTTTAAATTTTTAATTTTTATATCAATTTAAATAAATAGATTATTTTCCCATAAAAGTATCTCAGTTATGCTAATTTCGTTTTGAAAGTTCTTTGTTAAAATCATAATATACAATCATCATATATACCCATATACACATCCATAACAAAACACACACACACACACACACACACACACACACACACACACACACACACACACACATCAGTTAAAATGACCATAATATTATATGAACTTCACAGGGTATTTCTTTGTCAATATCATATTGATATTTGACGTTAATTTAACATTAGTTCGTACAACGTCGACAAATAAGTAGGACTGTTTCACTAATTAGGCCTTATGGGATCTGGTTATGGTTTTAGTAACAATGTCAGTAATTGGTTCGATTCTGAGTAGTTCATTTAAACTTGACATTCGTGTAACAGCTGATACTTGATATACGCATAATAATACATAGGTACATATGCTTGTATATTAGTGTAAGTAATTAAGTACATACATACAGTGGTACCTTGACTTACGAGTTCAGTTCGTTCCGTTACCGAGCTCGTAACTCAAATGTGCTCGCATATCAAATCAATTTTTCCAACTGAAATTAATTGAAATACCATTAACCCGTTCTAGTTCCCCCCCCAAAAAAAAAAAACCACACCAATTTTTTGTAACGTGACAAATATTACTATAAATGACAAATGTATAAAAGCAAAATAAAAGACAATGCAAAAAAATAATTTGGTTTTGTAAAGTGTACAGGGTTAGGGTTTCTCGATCTTTTCATGGACATTATTTTAGAAATTATTTTAGAAAAGCCTTTATCGACTCCTTCTGCTTCAGTATGGTACCATATCATAAATGTACTACGCTCGTACTGCCTAACCATGTTGACTATATGCATACCGCGCTCCTGTTTTTCTATGATTTCATGCTTTAATGCAATGGACATCATCCGCTTCTGTTTTCTAACCATTGTCGTTTGCACTCACGTTCTTAGAATCCATGGAAAGTTTGCAAAATACTGCACAAAACGCGAGCACAACCCAACAGAGATGCTTCCACGGCGAGGTAACCTCGTGAAGCAAACGAGTGAGATACGCGATGCTGGGCGGATGATGTGTTGTTCGTTGCGCCAACTAGCGGCTGCGTATCTGAAGCTCGCTCGTAACTCGGAAAACTCGTAAGTTGGAGCACTCGTAACTCGACGTACCACTGTATATATATATATCGTATTGAAATGAAAGGCTTGTAACTTTATTATTATTATTATTTATTATTATTATTATTATTATTATTATTATTATTATTATTATTATTATTATTATTATTTATTGTTATTATTGATCATTGTATATTATAATGTAATAATTAGTTTGTAAAATCGCCAGAGAAAACTAAACAATCACCTGAGTTTATTTTGGGCTCTTTTATTCGATAAATCAAAGATTCTTTGTAATACGCTCTATGAACAGTTTAAATTCATTAATTTCTTTTAGTCTTTCTCATTTTGCTTCCAAAAACGGCAGGGCCATTAAAATTCATTAACTTAACATGTGACATTTCCAAAAAGTGAACTATTAAAGCAGTAATGTATATTTATGGCTTTCATTTCACGATCATTGATTTTTGTTTTCTACATTATTAAAATTTTATTCATAGAAAAATTAAGCTGGAACAAAATTATTTTATCTGATGGTCTCTCTCTCTCTCTCTCTCTCTCTCTCTCTCTCTCTCTCTCTCTCTCTCTCTCTCTCTCTCTCTCTCTCTCTCTCTCTCTCTCTCTGATGGACATAGTGATGGATAAAAGATGATGATGGTATTGATCTTCGTAATGATGATGTATGAGGTGGTTTTGATAACGATGATGATGATGATGTCGGTTATGATTACTATGATAACAAAATAATAAGTTACAATTGCAGTATCCTATTATAAAACAAATCTAAAAATTGATTTTATTCTAGAGCATTTATATTTATTTTTATTTTTTATTATTTATTTATTTATTTATATATTTTTTTCATTTATATATCACAAAAGAAGTCGATATATATATGTGTGTGTGTGTGTGTGTGTGTATATATATAAGTGTATGTACTGTTAAATGGATTTTGAGAGATCTATTTATCGACGTAGTTTGTGTTACTTATGGTCCTTTTGTAAAGTTTTAAAGCCGTGAAAAAGTGAGAGCAATGAAGTATACAACAACCATAAACAATAAGAACAAAACCTGTTGTTATCCGATTGAAAAAAAAAAAAAAAAAAAAGAAATAGACCATGTAGATATATTACTCCCTGACTCGACTAAAAGCATTCCACTTTGTCTGAAATTGCTCCCCTTGGAAATAACTTGAAAATTTCAAACAGTGATTCTGATTCCTTCTCTGCGTCAAGCTTAAGAAACGCGTGATATATATTAATGTTATCATTTGTTATCGTAATTACAATATTAGAACGCTACCAAAAATACTGCACGACGCAGGCCTTGGAATGATGATGATGATGATGATAGGAAGAAGAAGAAAACGTAGGACATGAAAAGATGATAATTTATATACATCTGTATTTTGAACTATATATATATATTAGTTGTTTTTTTATTTGTTTCTTTTTAGATCATTTTTTTCTTCTTTTTTTTTCTTTTTTATTGTATTTTATTTTATTTTTATATTTATTTTATTTTATATTTATTTATTTTATTATTATTATTATTTTATTTTTTTTTTTATTTTTTATTTTTTTTTTTTTTTTTTTTCACTTCACATATTTGTGTTCATATCTTTCTTTTATTTTTATACTTTTGTTTTACTTTTTTCTTCCTTCTTTTTTATCTTTTTTATTTTTTGTTTGTTTCTTTCTTTCTTTTTCTTTCTATGTTTAGCAACTACACGCAGATGCTTATTTAATAATTTAGTACTTACATTCTACGTAAATCTATAAAGCTTTCAGTGTGTTTATATTTTCTAATTCTATTTTTGTTCCTTTGTTCAGCAAGCAGGAACAAAATAGCATCGACATAAATCTTTCACATAAAGTTTGTTTAAATAACACTAATGTTCTGATACCAATTCAGTCCTGCTTGAATTAATAGGATAATACTTGCGTATGGCAAAGGTATATTTAAATAACTGTAATCTCATGCTTTTAAATCGCGTTTTTAATAATACGTTTTGAACTTATGCCTGTAGAGGCCTCTTTATAAAGCATAATAAAAGTCAATCCTATAATCACACGTTTAAAGTGTTATTTTCGTAATAATTAGAAATAGTTTTAATATGCTGTGAATATTTCTAGTTTAGGTTTTACTTTGTTGTTTTTGCTGTCCAGTTTTAATTAATAGTGAAGTACGAAGATAAAAAAAGAAAAGTACGTGTAATTTCTGAGCTTCTTTCAAAAATCATTTTTTTTTTAAAAGAAGGAAAGAAGGTACAAACATCAATAACAATACTCTGTCCACCAGCTACGCGATGACGTCACAATTCGAGTTGTGAAGGGTAAAATAAAACCGTTCATGTGTTTTCTAATAGGCACGCGTTCAGCTTATGTCTGTAGGCCAACGCTTTAAACAGAAATTTTACACCACTGAAGGACAATTTTTTTTTTTTTTTTGAGTAATTTAGGCGACTTAATCAGATATAGTCATGTTTCAGAATAATGACGTAATAAATTAATATAAAAAGGTACTCAAATGCCTCTTTAGGCAGTACTGCACAGCATTTTGAAACTTGTATAAGTTTATTTAAAGAACTGAATAAATATTAACGCGCAGGAAAATAGTCTTTAAATCATAGAGAAAATTTATAAGTAATATAATAATTGCTTATGGAAATAGTTTAACTGAAGCCAGTGTAGGCCTGACTTGACATAATTAAAAGCCCTGTTTAACTAACAGATGTTTTAAAATAAAATGTCCAACACATATTAATCAAAATGTTTTTAAAATAATAATAATAATAATAATAATAATAATAATAATAATAATAATAGTAGTAGTAGTAGTAGTAGTAGTAGTAGTAGTAGTAGTAGTAGTAGTAGTAATGAATATTTTGTAACGTACACGTTTTTAACGAAAAAATGATCGGCACGCGGCAACAGGAACATTTAAGACTAAAACTGTCAATTCATGCCCACAAATGCCTATTAAAGCAACATATCGAAAAAACACGAGTTTCAGTGATACGGTAAAGTCGATAGAGGCTAGTGTAAAGAGTAATAGAACCAATTTGCACTGTTAAAAGCCTGTTTAAATAACAAAATAAAGTAACGATGTAAAAAAATGTCCTGGGAGAGTGAACAAGTTCATACCACTAATACTCCCAAGTAGTGTCTGTCAAACTGCATGACGAATGGATCCAGAAAAACGGAAATAAGCCACTTAATGAAACCTAGGCGACAACGTTGTGTTGTTTTGTGGTTTTAATTGATTCATGGAGGAATGATAAAAAATAAAAAATAATAATAAAAAATGAAAAAATAAAATAAAAAAGGGAAAGGAAAAGAAATAAAAGAGATGATATTCAATATCTGTGTAAAACATTCTCTTGTTAACTCAGTAAAAGTCCACATTTGTTTCTTTTTTCATTTTTTCATTTTTATATCCTTTCTTTCTTTCTTTTTCTTTTTGCTTTATTAATTTCCTTCTGATCTGGGCAAGTCCCTTCCGATTTATTTTCCTTTTCACTGAAAATAACTGCATGATTTGAAGTGTTCTGAAAAGATATCTTTTGAGAAATTAGTGTTACTTTCTTCTTAATTATGTATGTAATGATTCCTTTGTAACTGATTCTAGAGAAAAAGATATATATAGATATATGTAGTAAACTGATTTAAACAACAAAGTAATTATGGATAATATGGTCTATTTCTCTGATATAATTGTCCGTATCTATGGAAGCACGATATATTATATTATTCAGGTGTTTTAAGACACATTAGCTCCAAAATCATATTGTTTCAAAATGTTAATTTTCTTCTTCTTCTTCTTCTTCTTCTTCTTCTTCTTATTATTATTATTATTATTATTATTATTATTATTATTATTATTATTATTATTATTATTATGTTATGCAATATTTCTGTAGTGTTCTAATCTTAGAATGACTCAGAAATTAAAGCACTTGTCTCTGTAGATAACTTGGTCTTCACGATCGAATCCTCAGGGGGAAAAATATCAAAACAGTTCGATATTTGCTAAGTTTGCATTTTACCTATGTCCGAAATACATACATATGTCCGAAATTCGTAATGTGGGTGGTAAATAATGTTTGTTCGTTTCTTTATTTCTTCGTTTCGTTACTTGTTTATAATGATTATGATATTTTTTATCTTGTTTCATTGTGGTTGTTATTATCATATTGTACATTTTATTGGTTATTGATTTAACAAAAATAGTTGGTCCCCAGATCACTCATTTCTCTGCGAATAGATCCTGTTTGTTTTTCTTTTTCTTTAAAACATTTAAAACTTACAACAACAAAAAAAATGTTTGTATACCAGTTTCCTAGTTACTGATTAACAGTTAACTATTAGTTACAATATTCCAAATAAAAATACACGTGTTATCTGTTCCGTAGGCAAACAAATTAGGAAAGTTTAAATTATAAAACAATAAATGTTATTGCACTGTGATCCTCATTGTCATATCTGGCCATACTCTTGTAATTATATCCTTTAATATCTGTTGATTCTGTTTTTATTTAGTTATTTAGTTAGTTAGTTAGTTATATTCTTTCTTTCTTTGTTTCCTCTTTTTTCTTTCTTTTTTTTTCTTCCATCTTCTAAACAAACGCTCTAGAAGAATTGCTGTAGATTAGTTAGTACCAGCATAATGTTAAAGACAGTTTTCAAAAACACAAACAACTATGTTAAAATGTAGGATATCGCCTACCAGTGTGAAAGATAAATCAGCCGGTGTCGAACGTTTGGGAATTCTTGCTGTGGGAACGTATTGTGTTTGTTATTAATGCAGAACCGTCATCACTCGAACGTTTCTGATTTCTCTGCAGGCCTCGACTGAGATTAAAAGAAGTCAGGTCTTCATCGCGTAGAGCCGAGACGCGGGTTCCAGTTATGACAGGTTCTGGTTATTCTGTCACATCGCGAATCCCATTAATCTGCAGAATTCCATTCGTAGTCTCTGCAGAGACAGTAATCCCGCAGTAATTCTGTTTTCGGAAATGTAATGAAAAAGCAATGGGATGAATAGCATTAATTACTGATTTCTTGTTCTTCAAAATTAATTGAAGAAAAAAAAAAAAAAAAAAAAAGTACTCAATGTCCGATAGATTGAGTTATAATGAAGGTGGAAGCGTTCTCAATTTCTAGATGAATTTATTTCATTAAAAAAAAAGGGTCTGTTGATATTTCAGAAATGTTAATAATGTCTTCGTTTTGTTCAATAAATATGAGTTAAGAACAATATGATGACAGAGAGTAATGAATTAATGAATTAATGGATGAATTTGTAAGCTTAATGACTTAATGAATAAATTAATATAGAGCTAAGTAAATAATAATTAACTGTTTTTAGATAGATCAATTCACATACACATTAATATAGTTATATATACAAGATACATATATCTATTCATATATTTATATATTCATATATATACATATTTATTTATATATTTATATATACTATATATATACATATACACGTTCATATATTTAGATATACACAAACATATACCCACAAATATAAAACATGGATGCATAGATGAAAGCATGGTCATCATATATCCATCCATCCATACATACATACATACATACATACATATATTATATACGTATAAACACATACATATATACATGCAATCATACATGTACAGATACAAAAACATACACACACATGCATACATGAAATTTTGTCAAGAAATCATTTTTGATTTATTGCATCCATTTATTTCAGGATTATTTCGCTACCAGTTATCTAAATATTTATTGCTTCCGCTGAAAAAAAAAAACCAAAACTACAAATTAGAAAAAATATTTATCATCTTTTATTCTTTCTTGTTCGTTATTAAATAAAAAAAAATATATATATTTCATAACCTTACATGCATTTGTCATTCTCTCATTTCAGAGTCGCCTTGTTAAAAGAAAAAAACTAAAGAAGAAAGAAGAAATCTGTAGCAAGAAATGAACTGCCAAGGCAGAGAGGAACATAATACGAGTAATGACAGGAAATTCCATCAAAGTGACTTTTATCTGTTATATCCTGTTTGCAGTTAACACATCAAAGCACCAAATACATCGAAATCTGAGGACGACAAGACTGATTTTATTTCACTGAAACTGAATAAATTTAAATAGGTGGATAGAGGAAATTAAAAAAAAAAAAATAATAAAAAAAAAAAACAAGCTAATACAAATAATTAAATAACAGAATTCCCGCAATTACTTGTGAACACCTGCTGAAGATGGATCTGAACAACTACACGTGTTCCAACAAAGGCTTGATGTTTCCCGTCATCAACGAGTACACGTGGCACAAAAACGTGCGCGCTTTTCTGTACTTCGCCTTCATGCTTTGGTGTTTTCTTGCCATCGCCATCGTGTCCGACGCGTTCATGTGCGGCATCGAGCGCATCACCAGCAAGACCCGCTCGATCAAAATACCCGACGCCAAGAACAAAAACAAGGTGACCGTCATCGAGGTCAAAGTGTGGAACGACACGGTCGCCAACCTCAGCCTCTTGGCGTTCGGGACCAGCGCTCCCGAGATCTTGCTGTCCGTCATAGAAATATGCGGGAAGAAGTTCAAGGCCGGGGATCTGGGGCCGGGTACGATCGTGGGCTCAGCCGCGTTCAATCTGTTGTGCATCACGGCCGTGTGCATCATTTCCATTCCAACAGGGGAAATTAGGAGGATTAAGAACATCCGGGTGTACGCAGTGACGTCATTTTCCAGCATGTTCGCCTACATCTGGCTCTTGGTGATACTGATCTTCAGCAGTCCCGAGATCATAGACATTTGGGAGGCGACGATAACGCTGTTTTTTTTCCCGCTCCTTATCCTCGTCGCTTACGCCACTGATAAAGGTTCTTTGGACTGCAGGAAACACAAAACATCATCGACGTCTGAGATAGGTTTAGGTTAGTATACTGTAATATATATGCATATACTTACATAAAGTACGTGCCAGCATCCAAACATACATATATAACTACCCACAAGCAGAGATATACATACACACAGACACAAAAATAACAGATGCAGATATACATACGTAGACACAGACACACGTACATACATACATTCGTTCATACATACGCACGTATTCATACATCAACTGATAAGCATACAGACATGCAGACATACTGTTACGTATATTAGTCATAGAAACACACGCACAAACATACAAATATAAATACATTCATAGACATACACAGACATGTGTTAAAGAACCAACAGCAACAAAAATGGAATTAATCAGGATACTGTTTATAGTCCATGGATAAGATATTTTTATAGATTTGGTATTTCATTTCATATTCGCTATAAAAGAAGTGCAGGCGAATTAACCGAATGTTATTTTTATCATATATTTACATATCGGTTAGCCAAAAGCTATCTGTATATGATAACGTATCGGTTAGCCAGAAGCATCTTTATATTATTACGTATCATTTAACCAACCTCTATGTTTAATTCTTTAACTATCAATTAACCACATGATATTTTTATATCTTTACATATTTACTTAGACTTTATCTTTGTATCTTTACATATTATTTAACCAGATGCCATATTTATATCTTTTACATTACAATTAACCAGATGTTATCTTTTTATCTTTTCATATCGTATAATAACCAGATGCTCTATTTATATCTTTACATATTTAATTAGATGCTATCTTGATAGCTTTACGTAACATTTAGATGTATTCTATCTTGTGTATTTATACATCATTTAATCAAATTCTAACGTTATATCTTCACATATTATTTAGCCAGATGCTATCTTTATATCTTCACATATCATGTAACCATATGCTATCTTTATATATATATATATATATATGCTATCTTTATATCTTTATACATCAGTTGGTAATACTCTTTTTATATCTTTACACATCAATTGGTAATACTCACACAAACCACAACAATAACACGGCATTAAGACTTACATGACATGGACATCTGTATTCATGTCAATGCGGTCGTAGCTATTTTACTCTCATAAATTATTTGGCGACGTCGTCGTTGTATTGGCAGATGCTGAAAGTTCTAAATGCCTTTCTGAGTATAATTGAAGCCATTAACGCTGGCGGTTAAATTAATTTGGTTTATTAAGTTACGTGCCGTGCAATATGAAAAGTATCAAATGGATTGTCGAGTGGTTTATTTGATCAGTGAGTTTGTGTCACCATCTGGCTTTCAAGATTGTGTTGCGTGGGAAGTGGTCACCAAATTACTGGAAACGGGTTCTGAGGAAAAGTGAGATAAACAGGAAGAATAATAAAAACATTTCTGAAAATTCTTATTTAACAGCAACAACAACAACAACAAAAACAAAAAATAAAAAATAAATAATAATAATAATAATAATAATAATAATAATAATAATAATAATAATAATAATAATAATAATAATAATAAAAGGAAAGAAAGAAATAAAGAGAGAAAAATTAAAATAAAAAAACATTATAATAATAATAATAGTAAAAACAACCAAACGTAAAATATTTCTCTGTATCTACGTACATGCATAGGTATATCAAAGAGGGATAAAAAAAAAAAATAGGGTGTTTCATACGGACAGATACATTGTTGGATAGATAGACACACACAGATAAATAAATAGGTAAGGCTAATCAGGTATACATAAATATGAGGGGTTTTGTATTAAATAATAATGATAACACAAAATAAATAAATAAATAAACAAATAAATAAATAAATATAATAAAAAACGTACTAAGGATCAGGTCTGCTATAAATTAAACAATACTTCAATAAAAATAGCGATTAATTTCTGCTGCTACTGCTACTGCTACTATTACCGTAGCAACTACTACAGCTACTACTGCTGTTACTACTACTAATATTACTATCACAACCACTAATACTACTAATTCTACTATTATTACTATTACTATAACTAATAATGTAACAACTTTGTTGGTATAGTTTCTATGTCTACAAAACTTAAATAAATAATATCGACAGTTGTTCATCAATCTAACTACTTAGTTGCTATGTTTCTGCGACTACAATACTTCATTGCAATCAAGGCAATTTTCAGTCTAATCATTTTTTTCTAAGAAACGCGAACTTAATTTACATACATTTCACATCAAGGGTGCGACTTTTCAAAACATTTTCAATCTACTTCAGAAAAGTAAGCGATTACGTTCTTCAACAAACAACAGTATTGCATTGCACAGTGTTGACTTTATTTAGTATTATCACGCTTCTCGTTTTCAACATTTTTGCCGAAACGCGATTAATCTCGAAAGGGAACAATCGAGTTTTGAAGACACTACGTTTTTCCCTTGTCATGGCTGACAGTTAGTTTGATGTTGGTAATGTTATACATTTCCTTTCAATTACGGTAAACAAGTTCGAGATATGTGTGTCCGTTGCCATTGGTTACCAGAGGTTTACCTAAAAGTTTTTCACGTGAATCGATAATCGGCGGGTGGCTAGGAATTAAATTTTGAAATTTTTTTAATTTTCTGTAGCTGAAAATTTTGGATTTTGAGTAATACACGTGTATGTATTCCGTATTTTTGTTTTTGCATGTATGTTTGTTTGTGTGTATGTTTTTATATATATATGTATGTATGAATGTAATTTTTGTATGTATGTATGTGTTTGTATGTATGTCTGAGTGTATCTCTATGAATGTATGCTTGTATATGTGTATATGAATGTAAGTATGTAATATTTATTATGTATGTATGTATGTTCCTTTTTCTTTTCGTTTTCTTTTTTTTTCTTCTTCGAACACAAATCTAATTTTTACATCATTACTGTTAGATGTGCTTCTGACAAGACTAGACTTATTTTGCACTGCGAAAACAACGTGTGTGTTTGTTTCTGTGTGTGTGTGTGTGTGTGTGTGTGTGTGTGTTTGTGTGTGTGTGTGTGTTTAAAAGCGAGATCAAAGTAAAATAATTATTATTTTCAGGTATAATAGTTAATCCATAGAATGAATGCTCTGATATGAAATACTTAATTTTCCGTCAGATATTGATCATATAGATTAAGTAGGGGATAACGTAGATCTCATAATTAATTTTAAAGAGTACAAATAGTTCGTCTTTCATGGAAAAAAAATAAACAGCATTAAAAATAGGATTAGTGATCAAATCTTAGGATCTGCTGAATTAATTTAATATTGACATTGCAGTCTGTCCGTAAACTTAAATATAATGATTAATCGTTTACAAGAGATTTGTTACCTAACGATTTTATTGTATGGATGTAAATATGTTTTATATGTGAATATGTATATAATTATGTTCGTTTGTGCATATCCATATGTATGTATATTTGATGTATATATATATATATATATATATATATGCCATATGTAACTAATTCATCAAGTGCATTTATTTGGAATATTTATTAATTTTTAAAATAGTAATTTTAGCATGTAAATTATACACTGGGTTTCATGTATAATCCTAACTACAGAAAAGTATTTATATGAGACAGATTTAATATTATTAACCTACAAATAATTGTTACTTTTATTTTCATTCACCAAACATTTATTTAGCGGAAAGCATAATAATTCACCGTTGGCATCGCGGTAAACACAGTCGTACACGTAGTAATCTACTTATATCAGCGGATCGGATGACGTCGTAGCTGTCCGCTGAATATTTCAGATGAAATGTATATGTTTTTTTCTTTCCCTCGGGCCTGCAACATCACCCTTGACAGTTTCGTTAGACATCGATAATTAACTGAAGCCAAACTCGGCTTCAATACCTTTGTTACTTTGTCAAATAATCCCGATAATACACAAACCCGTTTTATGTCATCAATCTTCCGTACAGGTTCAAACAGATCAAACATATCGAGCTGCTTTGTACCAGAACATCCCAAGCATCATCACGACAGTGATCATGCAGTGTATTTTTATAAAATTAATTTAGACCAGCGAGCCGTATGAGGAAATGTTACGTTTTATGTTACTGGTCTCGTGGGACCTGTTAGAAGTGAAACTGACCAATCAGAAGCGTTCATACTTTGATGGTCGGAATCGAGGCATTTTGTTTCCGCTTCCTGCAATTACTTCCTGATGGTTTACTTCGTGAAATATCTCGTGGGTATTAGTAACATGCGGTTTGATGGGCTTTTTCGTCAAACACAGATCTCACCTTTTTACTCGCTTTTTTATTTTTGTTTTGTTCAGACCAGGTTGGCTTAGTTGGTAAGACAGATAATTTTATGGCGACTATTCCCCGAAACCGAAGAAATAAGTCCAAAAAGATTTCTCTTATTCACTACTGTGAACTCAAGAGCTGATATGAGAAGCTGCTAACTGAATTTAAGATTAATCCTGATATGTCCAGAATAATCTTTAATAATAATTAAAATAATAATAATAAATAATAATAATAATATACCAGTAATAATACAATAATAGTAATAATAATAATAAAAATAAAGATGACAATGTTTTGATAATAATGATGGTGACAAAAAAATATAAATAAATTAAATTAAATTAAACTTATAAGTAAAATAAATAAATAAATAAATAATAACCACAAATTAGTGTTACAGTGAAAGTAATCTACTTTACAGAATTCCTTACATGGTATAACCTTGAACGGAAGCAAACACTTCATTCTAAATAGCGACAAAGAACATAAACTAAATTACGTGAACAGTTTCATGTAAACGGTCCATAAGGCAAACTATTTATGTTGGAGACATCCAAAAAAATCAAACGCAAACATTGTCAGTTAAATGCCAAAGATGCGTTTAAGATATTAGTATGCCCCATTATGACATTGGCCGTGAACCGTTATCTAATGTAATAATAATAATAATAATAATAATAATAATAATAATAATAAAATGCAATGTAAATTAGATAAAGTGATGATGATGATGATGATTATCATCATATTCATTATTATCATAATAACAACAACAGTAGGAATAATTATAAAGATAACAATAATACTGATAATGATAATAATGATGGTGATGATGACGTCGTCGATGTTGATTATAGAAAAAACAGCTACAGCATCTTTCATTGTGTAATAATGTCACTGGTTATTATCTGCACGCCACTGTTAAATCATAATACATGTCTGTCACGTAATTCCGTAATAACTGTCTTTACTTGATGTCTTTTTAGTCGATCTTTAGCAGCAATTACGTCGTAATTGTTAACTAAATATATGGGGAAAAAAGGAAAAAGAAAAAAAAAAAAAAAAATAGAAAGAAAGGTTATTGCATACATTTACGGTAGTCCGGGGTGGTTAGGGTTGCCGATATGCCCATAGGGATGCCAGAATTCTAATCGCAATAGAACGCGCTTTCTTTATTATTATTATTATTATTATTATTATTGTTGTTGTTGTTGTTGTTGTTGTTGTTGTTGTTGTTGTTGTTGTTGTTATTATTATTATTGTTGTTGTTGTTGTTGTTTTGTTGTTGTTTTTATTTGTTTTGTTTGTTTCTTCTTGTTTTGGGGTTTTTTGTGTGGGTTTTTTGGCGTGTCCAGAGACTGACTACAGCTTACAAGACTCTTCGTTCTTCTTCTCTGAAAATTCCACCTTTCGTGTGTGCGCTCTCCTGGCTCCAATCGTCCTTAACAGTGTTAACTGCTTATAATGTCTGAGCCGCAGGTGGCAGTCGCGGAATGCAGAAATGAAAGAGTAGATTAAATATAAACAGATTTTGAAGTTGTCCAAACGACTAGGTAAAATTAAAATTGCTTTAACGTCAGCTGGATGTACTGTCGAAAGATATGACGCCATTTGTAAAGCTTGTATCTTTGAAGATCAATGTTTAATTTATTTAAAACAAACGGTCAGTAATGCTCATTTCAGTGATGGTAGCACCATTGCAAGTGTTTGGCCATTACTTAACGACAAAGCTGAAACGCCAAAGACAAAGCGAGCGAAAATGAAAACATCTGAAAAAGGCACACAGACAAACTCATATACAGATATATACATACGTATATATGTATACTCGGACACAAACTCATTTTGATCTAAAATATATAATGTTAATAATGATTGATGCACTCCTTTTCAGTGATACGGTCTTTCTAACATTCCTTTCAGAAATCGTTTATAATCGTGTGTAATTTTAATGCAACAAAACCGTGCGAAATTTTGATACAACAAAATAAATCTCCATTTTAAACTTCATGTAGCAAGTACCTTTATTAGTAGACCTAACAACGCAGAATATATTTACGTGCTAAACTCTCTCGAGTTCCTTCATGCCACTTTGAATAAATCATTCCGTTTTAAATATTTATTTAAACGAACCTTGCCGTGTCGCCCCGTGCAATTATTTCCAGAATAATTACCAAAGAGTGAAAGAAATTTTGTCAACAGTCTCCTGGTGATTGCAAATCTGTAGTTTTATTGATGCGTTTTGCCGCAAAGATAACTTCACATATATAAAACATTTTCATGTTATGTAGCTTATTTTTTTTTTTACTTATTTTTCAGTCTAATGAAAACTTGTCTATTCCACGTTGTATTAATATTAGTCGTTTGTCAAATGATGTGTTATATGATTACCAAACCACGCGAATACGATCTCTTTTGTTGCTGTTGTTTGTCTGAAAATTCCTAGATGCTGAACTACTGAAGTAATTTTTGAAGTAGGAGTTATCTTTTTAAAATTAACGAATTACGTATAGTTATCTGTAACATCTAACGACCAGTAATATTAAAACATGTAGACGTACATTTTTAATACATATTCACCGATTTGTTAAATTATCTTTACTTACAGTGAATCTTTGTATGTGATTAAGAAAGCATGTGATAATGATTTTTTTTTTTAAATCCCTAGATGCTGATCTGTAGTACGTCTTACCTTTTTAGAATTAACAATTTACATATAATTTTATGCAACTTCCCACCACAAATATTATTAAGACATGTAGGTATAAATTGTTACATACAAATTCGTTGATTTGTAGCATTATCTTTGCTTACAGTGAACCTTTGTCATGTACAAGCGGTCAAATGCAGGTGCTTATTCATATGAATTTCAAAACCTGCATAAATCTCTCCATTATATTATATTAGTATCTATGTATTGGATTCTTAAAATAAATTCTTTGTAAACTGAATCTCTTTTTAACGACAAAAGTTGAAAATTATACGAGGATATCCAATTACTAATGTATGCAAAGTGCTGTTTGTGTTTATTTGGTTTTGCTGAGTAATGTGTTAAAACATTATTCTAGATTTTCTTTCATACCTTTTATATTGTATTGTATATTATTGTTGATACTAACTCTCTCTCTCTCTCTCTCTCTCTCTCTCTCTCTCTCTCTGTGTGTGTGTGTGTGTGTGTGTATGTGTTTGAGAGAGAGAGAGAGAGAGAGAGAGAGAGAGAGAGAGAGAGAGAGAGAGAGAGAGAGAGAGAGAGCGAAGGAGAGAGACAGTACGTGAGTATATAATACTAATCATGTGTTTTTGTTTGTTTTCTCCTTTTTTTCAAGATATGTTATTACCTAATATTTATTCGTATCCATCATATACTATTGTAATATCATATTGTTTGCATGTTATAACATTGTTGACTTTATTTTTTTTATTTTTTTAATATCACTTAAAACAGGGACGGTCGACACAAGTAAGTACTGTACATGTAAATCGC
>CM022679.1:23269501-23304501 GCA_012295275.1 Chrysomallon squamiferum
CATCAACACAACAACGACACTAGCAGAAACACTGATACTGCTACAATTACTATTATTACTACTACTACTACAATCACTAATAACGATACCGTTATAAATACTGCTATTATAAAAACTATTACCAATACTACTGCTACTACTAATGCTGATACTACTACAACTATCACTAATACAACTCTATACTACGCATACTAGTATTAATAGAACTTCTTCTTCTTCTTCTTCGTCTTCTTCTTCTTCTTCTTCATTTCCTTCTTTGCTAATACCAGTACTATTACAAATACTAATACTTACACTAAAGTTGTGAGTGCTTACTTTTACTGCAGAGCCTGGCAAACTGGAATTTTCCAAACCAAGTTTCGTGGTCAAAGCGAGTGCCAACAGGTGTCAGTTGATCGTAAACCGCGTCAACGGCGCTGACGGCGAAGTCTCTGTGGTGTGGAAAACAAAAGACATGAGCGCTAAAAGCGGCAGGGAATACGGCGGTGGCAGCAACAAACTCGTCTTCAAGCACGGAGAAGTCAGTAAAGCAATAACGATCCCCATCTACGGAATACAGGTGATTTGAGGCAAAGAGTGTTTTAACATCGAGTGTTTTAACATATATATTTGTTTATACATGATAGATGTTAAGAGAGGACGCCAAAATATAATAATAATAATAATAATAATAATAATAATAATAATAATAATATTATTATTATTATTATTATTATTATTATTATTATTATTATTATTATTATTATTATTTATTGTTATTATTAAAATAAACAAAGAATAACTTTGATTATGCAGAATGTGTCTATTTTCTTTCTGTCTACTTGTCTGCCTCTCTGTCCGTCTCTCTGTCAATGTTTATGACGTCCTAAGCGTATGTCTAGCTGCTTGTGTCTGTCTGTCTGCCTGTGTGTCTGTGGGTTTATCGATCGATGTTTTTATCTGTTAACAGCCCGGAGAACAGGAGCCTAACTTCGAGGTAAAACTCAGTTCGCCAACAAAAGGTGCAGAAATTGGAAAAATCTCACGTTGTATTGTCACCATTATTACTGACGAAGGTAATCTATTTCTCTGTTTTACTCACTGTATATCTATATATTTGTCTGTCTGTCTATCTAACTATTTATCTATCTGTATGTTTGTCTATCTATCTATCTATTTATCTGTGTGTGTGTGTATGTGCGAGTGTGTTGAAATTAGTAGAAAAAACCCAGTATTAACCAAATTCAACTTCATTTATAACTGTTGCCTCTGCAGATATAATTACTACTACTACTACTCTATTGCTACTACCACCTTACTACTACTACTACTTCTACTGCTACTACTACTACTACTACTACTAATAATAATAATAATAATAATAATAATAATAATAATTATCTAAACATCATCTAAAAACATTGTTACCGTAGTTTTTGCTTCTACAAAAAAATAATGCTGCTACTAAATGTTAATTACATATTAAAGAATGTATAATTCCATAAACAAACAGATTTTAGCTATGAAGTACGAACTGGTTTTTTGGAGCGATTTATAATTCGTGTACTATCTAATAAAATATTAGAAAAACCCATGGTTTTTAAAAGGGATTATAAACAAAGTATATCGACAGTAATTTTACAACCACGTTGCTTCTTTGATTCATCGAGCTTAACAATATAACTACAGGATTGACAACGAAATCGATAAGAAATATCAATAGATCCTTTTTCCTATCATTTAAACGATGTCCCATTTTATGTAGATGTACATCAGGCTCACCAGACACGCGTCTATGAAATGAAGTTTTGCAATTTTTCGTTAAGTATTGATTTAAGAATATCTTATCTGTGTTGTTCAGAGTTTAACAGTGTGCTGTCACGTTTGGCAATGAAGACAAAGCAAAATCTGGAGGGTCTACGGCTCGACTCTGCCTCCTGGGGAGAACAGTTTCACGACGCCATGAACGTGAACGGCGGAGACGCTGAAAACTCCACCATCTTGGACTACGTCATGCATTTCTTAACATTTTTCTGGAAGGTAAGCGGACAGTGATAGGGCTGTAGAGATTTAAAATATCTCTTTATGCGATAATAACAGCAATAATAATAACAAAAAGTACGACGACGACAACGACAACGTCAAGAACAACTATATATAAATAAATAAATAACTTATATATATATATATATATAAAGCAATTTTACAGCGACCGAAATATTCACCCTATCGTATTAATTAAAATCTATACAATATACACATTTTGCGCTTTACAGTAACGTTTTCAAACAGCACTTTTTACTTCTCGATAAAAATAACTAAAAAAAACAGACAAATAACAATTCTTGCGCTTTACAGTAACGTTTTCAAACAGCACTTTTTACTTCTCGATAAAAATAACTAAAAAAAACAGACAAATAACAATTCTTTGATCATTCCTAAGGGCAAAGTTTACATACTGAAACATTCTGAACGTTCAGTCAAACATTATATAACTTTGCTTTACTATATATATGAAATGATTTTTGAACGTCCCACCAAGCCGTAATTACATAATCAATGACGTCATATGCTGTATTTCAGGTACTATTTGCATGTATTCCTCCGCCTGGTGTTGGTGGGGGCTGGCTTACGTTTGTCCTAGCCCTCGCCATGATTGGACTACTCACCGCCATTATCAGTGACCTTGCCTCAATATTCGGATGTCTCATTGGCCTAGACGACACCATTACGGCCATTACGTTCGTTGCCTTGGGAACCAGCATGCCAGACACATTCGCAAGCAAGCAGGCCGCAATAATGGAAAAATTCGCAGATAGTTCTATTGGAAATGTAAATGGAAGCAACTCCGTGAACGTGTTCCTTGGACTGGGACTTCCATGGTTCATTGCCTCGGTGTACTGGGCAAGCAAGGTTTGAATGAATACGTCTTTACCTTTTCTTTCTTCTTCTTCTTCTTCTTCTTCTTCTTCTGAGAGAGAGAGAGAGAGAGAGAGAGAGAGAGAGAGAGAGAGAGAGAGAGAGAGAGAGAGAGAGAGAGAGAGAGAGAGAGAGAGAGAGAGAGAGAGAGAGAGAGAGAGAGAGAGAGAGAGAGAGAGAGAGCTTGCAAAACAGAAGAAGAAAAAGAACATTAATGCATCATCAGATTTTCCAGTTTAAAAATTTAGAGCCTAAAGACTTCAACGTAGTTTACGTTATTAAAAATCACTATATAAACCCACTTAGAGAGATTAAAATTAAAATTCACTTACAGATATGTTATTATTATTATTTCATTTTATTTGTTTATTTTCTGTTGTTGTTTTTTGTTTTTTTCAGGGCCAGTCATTTAGAGTTCCTAAAGGTTCACTTGTGTTCAGTGTGGTAATCTACACATGTTGTTCTGTGTTCGCTATAATGCTTCTCATGATGAGACGGCGGTTTGCAATGTTTGGCAACGCCGAGCTCGGTGGTCCCTACACGTCGAAACTGGTAACGGCTGCTCTTTTCTTTTCCATGTGGATCTTTTATATTCTCATCTCGGCTTTGAATGCTCAACACGTCATCACTGTCACCATCTAAATATGAGCAAGTCCGGTGGCGATGTCAGCGGTTAATTATATGGGGCGTCAACGAGATGATGTCATCATAACTAAAGGCGTGTAAGCACATTGACGTCATAATCGTTCTGAGTATCTACGATGAATGAACAAGACGTCATCACACGGTGACCTTTCAGTTGCCGTGGAATTAAAAGCATTCTGAAAGCTGTTTTACTGGGCATTCTGTAATCCAGTGTATTTATTATTGTGAAAAGAATGAAAACTACTCAGTCAGTACAAACAGGTTCTAGACGTGTCAGTAACAATTACGATAAATGGAAACATGATATCTTTGAAACAGCGTGCTAGCTTGTTACCATTTTCATACATAATATTACAGAGACCAGTCTACTGATGTTTTACGAATTATAAACATATAGTGCTTGCATCAGCTTACTATTTAGCTTTGGCACTAAATAAAAATAAATGGCTTATGCGAAATTGGAATGAATGTACATGTTCAGTAACTCTCATTTAATCTTAGCATTGTTACAAGTACGTATTAATTTATATATATACTAGATACATTATCTCACAGATTATGTACAAGAATAACATCCGACATGCACACAATGGGATGTTTTATCAGGAATAAAATGGATATTTTTATAGATAAGTGCCATCTTCTATGGAATTTAAAAAGTATACGAACATATTAATTCTTTGCCACAATAAACCGTCAAAGTAATATCGGCGCCACATTTAATAATTCTGCTAAGAACTATTTTTCATATTCCCAGTGTATTTAGATTTGTTGTGCAAAGAAAAAGGTAAAAATTTAATTTACGTGACAGATGAACATTAAAAATATTTTCTCTTTTAACAAATAAATGAAGTACAGTCAAAAACACCTTACGAATATATATATTATTATTGCATTATATATGTGCATTTGCATTCACTCCATAGTAATTGCATAACTAATGGTACACTTACACACATATGTATATGCGTGTATGTATATTTATATATATATATATGGATGAATAAAGCACTACTATATTTATGGCGCCTGTCTTTAAGAAAACAAGCAAATAAAAAATAATAAATTACTTCAGTTGTCTTTCATACACTTTTTCAGAATTTCTCATCATATTCAACATTAACTGCAGGCCAGTTTATGCATGTAATGTCAGATGAAATGTTTTCTTCTTTTTTAATTTCTCTATTTCATTATAATTAACAGAATGTAATTATTTGTAAATAAATGTATAATGAGTCGGTGTGTGGATATTGATAAACATTCATTTAGTTTGTATTCTTATGGTTAGATGCTTTTAAAATGATCCGCCATATGCTAAACTGGTATAGTGGACTTTAAAAACAAATGAACGCTGTATTAAAGGGACGTTACTCTATTTCAAAAATTATATTAATTGTCTGTTGAAAATTATTCTTACAAAGCCTAATATTTATAACAAAGTATTAATTGATTAAGCTATTTAAACATTTTCTAACAAAATATAAGTAAATATTGTCTAAGGATATTTATCATAAAAAGCTTGTTTTCGCCTCTGTCTCTTTAGCCAACTAAATATATCATTATATTTTGTTATATTTAACGGTAAAGGATTTAAAATTTTGACGAAAGGTTGGTTGGTGGGTTTTTTGGAGTGACTCTTCTTTACTCCTGTTTTTTTTTTATATATATATATCATCAGAATTTAAAAAAAAAAATTACGATGAAAACAAATTACCTTTAACAAAAAAATTGATTACAAAATGGAAAACGAATAAATAATCCTACTAAGGAAAACAATCTATATGTTTAATGTATATAGTGTGTTCTCGTAAAAATGAGAACATTTATATTTTTGTATTGTTAGCTTCGAAGTAAAGGTTATACACCATCATGGTAACTAAGTATGCAGGATAACATCATCTCATACAGAAATGGTAGTGGATGTACTTAGCCACTGAAGTTGTCGTTGTTGTTTTCCCTTTTCATGTCATTATTATTATTATTATTATTATTATTATTATTATTATTAGTATATTGTTACATTCGGCTGGAAAAATGTTTCATATTCTTAATCGTAATCTCTCTCTCTCTCTCTCTCTCTCTCTCTCTCTCTCTCTCTCTCTCTCTCTCTCTCTCTCTCTCTCTCTCTCTCTCTCTCTCTCTCTCTGTAACGCCATTTCTTTTAACGATTGTATTTGAGGTTTTTAATACATTACATATAGCAACTTTCTGTGATGATATTAAGTGAACATTTTGAAGTGTTTTGTGATCTATTGTTATTGCTGTTGTTATTATTATTATTATTATTATTATTATTATTATTATTATTATTATTATTATTATTATCAACCTTTGAACACTGAATGGGCCAATAGTTCATGAAATAAATTGTAATAACTTCTCATTATCATGTCTGGTGATTTGTTTCATAATTTTATTAATATCTTCTTGTTCTTCTCTTTTGTTAAATCTGACGTGAGGCTCACTATTGAAACAAACTGTTATTAATAAAATAAAATAAATGTTTAATAATTAATGCTATTGCAAGCATTAGCCTTTTCATTTTGCTAATAGTAGCATTTGACTGCCGTGTTATATAATCTTCATGTATTAAAAAAAAAATGGTGATCTTCTGAAATAGTTGCACATAACCTAAATGATAATATAATAGGTTATCAACGGGAAAGATCCAAGACTTTAAGAAATCATATAACCCAGACACCCACTATTTACTTTGCTGCTCCGCTCCTGAAATAATCTTCAGTATTATTTTGTGATAAAGTTATCGTGTGACATACATGATCTCTATTGTTTTATTCTATCTTTTGAAGTAAATTATTAAAATAAAATTTTTCAAAAAATCAGAATTGTTCTGTCGTGAGTTATTTGCATCGTGCTCATTGTTATCATCATGAGTATGATTATTATTATTATTGCTGCTGCTGTTGTTGCTGCTGTTGCAGTTGTAATAACATTATTTTGAGGAATATATGAAAAATCAAAGGATATTTCCCTAAGCATGAGTATAATTATAGTACTAGTATGTTTGTATGTGTGTATGTGTATGTGTGTGTTGTGTGTGTGTGTTTGTGTGTGTTGTGTGTGTGTGTGTTTTTATGCTTGAATTTTACAGTTGATGTACTTAGGAAACAGTCTTGGATAAGCGAAATCCATTGTATGACAGTACTCCTGATTTAGTAGAATGTAATACAGTGACGTAACGTAAACGTTTGAAATCACGTAATAACCAAGAACGATAAGCAATGTACAGGCACGTTTTCATAGCTGGATTGTGTATTTGATTTCATTTGATTTGGGTTAACAAGCTGGCTTCTTCGGTATATATAGATAGATAGATGTATAAATAATAAATAATTTAAAAAGAAAATAATAATAATTATAATAATAATAATAATAATAAAATCAAGAACAACAATTCTTGTGATTTTCTGTACGGTTATAATAATGTGGTTGTCTCCCTTTATGAAACCGTTTCTAATTATTTTGATGTGTTTAAAGGATACCAGTACGAGCCCAGAAAGCATAGAAACTGATACATCATTCTTTCTTTTTTCTTTCTTTCTTTTTTAATCTTATTACAATAAATACCTTTTCTGAAATAAATAAATATGGACAATTAGAATATTTTAATATCTGCTTATTTTATTAGATAACATAAAATAAGTAATTAAAAACGAAATGCCATTCATTTATCTACTTTATACACATATGGAATTTAATGTATTTTATTCTATTTTTATATTTCTTCATAAAAATAGAAAACGACAGCATTTCTCAAATAATTATTACTACAGTATTTTTCTTTATTTATTTCTTTCTTTTAAATACGATATGGAAATTTATATAGGATGCTTTCTGATTATATATATACTTTTTATTTTTACTGCTTCTTTTGTTATTTATATATTTATTTTCGTGTTTGTTGTTTTATTCGAATTTTTTTTTTTCTTTTTTATCTTTTGGTATCACTAAGTAATTTAAATTTATTTTTGATCATTGTGACGAACTAATGTTAACCTAACAGCTGTTTGCAAATACGTGCATGTCTGACGTTTTGTACAGTAACACAACATCGAGTCACTTTTATTAATCTGCTAAGAGATATTAACCGAAACAGCATTGTGTTAAGATGTGCATATTTATAAATTATTGACACAACAACAACAACAATAACAATACTAATAATAATCGTAATAATAATAATAATAATAATAATAATAGATGCGTTCTGGTTATTCTATTATATTTATTTGTTTGTTTGATTCTTTTCTTCTTCTTTCTTCTTCTTCTTCTTTCTTCTTCTTCTTTTTTTTCTTATCATGTCTTTGCGGATCACAAAGTAATTAAAACTTATTTTATGATCATTAAGGAAGAGCTGGTGTTACCTAACAGCTATCTGCAAATACATGCATGTCTGACGTTTTGTATTAATCGATACTTTTTTATAAATTTTTTTACCACAAACTATCATGTGAAACAATAACCATAGTGCAGAAACAGCACGACTTTATCGCCTGCATGTGTCATTTCGAATATTTAATCATCTCAGATAATAAGATTACAAACTGCAGCGGTTCAAGATCAGCTGAGTTGTTATAAATAATAAAAATAATACCAAAAAGAATGTCAAAAACACCAAAAAAATCAAGAAGGAAATAAAATTGAAATGTTACGTTACATTTGGTTGAAATGGAAGATTAATTTTTAGTGTTGTTAACATTACCTGACATTAAGTAGATTGTTGTAATATTTAATTTAATATTATCTGAAACATGTAAAATCTGTAAGTATAGTTGTTATACGATATCAGCTAACGAATTCAAGAAATTCAAATACAATTATATTCATCACTGAAATGTCTAACGTACGCAGCTTTTCTTTATCAATAACGTTTATAGTTTTATCAGCAATATATTTTGGCTTATGTTCTTTTTCCGTACGTCCACTTTCTGTTTGGGGCTAATAGAAGGATGTACCTAAGAAAATCACTCAGGGCTTTTAAAGGTATTTTACATCATTAACTTTAGTGCTCTACCCTTCACACATACACCATCAGCATCACTGCGGTATATAATCTACAGACTTTTTCATTAAAAAAAGAAAACTTTATTTTTTGTTTTTTTTTCTGCTGCACAACAAATGCCTAAAAGTCAGATATGCATAACTGTAATATCCTCTTATCAAAGTGCAAATGCAATGTATGGATACAAATGAACTTGAAACGAGGAAGTGAATGAAAGGAAATAATGAGGACCATCATAATGGTCATCGTATTATCCACATCGCTGGCCACTGCTGTGCGTTGCATCATCATGATGCTGTTTCGTACTGTTCAAGCTTGTCAAATATCCTGTGGTTATCCCCACTAAATTCTGTATATAAACCAGGCAGTTACCCAACGTTTTCAGTTACTTCCACACACCACTACCAACGAATCGAACACAGAAGTTTCAACTGACAAGATGAAGTACATTAGCTGTTTTCTTTTAGGTATGATGCTAACTCTTTCAATTTCGATACATAATTATTTTTAAATATCTGTTATGTTGTTGTTGTTGTTTTCTCATTTAATTTATTTGATTTGATTTTATAAATAAATAGTTTTATTAAATAATATTTTGTTATTACATGGCTAGTAACTAACTGAATGATAAATATTTTTGTTTGTCATTTGTTTGTTTTTTATTGTTGTTTTTTTTTGGGGGGAGGGGGACGGGTTTGTTGTTGTGTTTTAATACATGGCCAGAAAATTACTAAAGACAAAATTTATAATTTAAACATCTAAATTATTACAATGAATGATTTTATTGTAATCTAGTGTATGATAGTATACAATCAGAAAAGAGCAAAGTACAAGACTATGCAATCCAGTTGAATACAATACGATATATTGCATTACAATAGAGCAACAATATGATACGATAACAATCCAAAGAGTGCAATAGCAAATACACTACCATTTATTATTTAATTTTAATTGTTTTGTTTCTTTTGGATTTTTTTTTTACTATTGTTATTCATTTTATCTTTTTGCAGTCCTTTTATTACTCTCATTCTTCCGAGCATCAAATACTCACGGACACGGTCACGGCGGTCATGGACATGGTCACGGTGGTCACGGACATGGTCACGGTGGTCACGGTCACGGTGGACATGGATATGGTGGTCATGGATATGGTGGTCATGGACATGGTCATGGCGGACACGGACATGGTCACGGTGGTCACGGACATGGTCACGGCGGTCACGGACACGGTGGACACGGACATGGTGGTCATGGACATCACGGATAGAATGTAAAAGTGCACAGAGTTCATTATTTGATTAATTTAGCGTTATATAATTTAGTTCCTTTCATAAACTGACAGAACTTTAGTTAAAAACAGTCAAAAGTGGATTTTAAAAATAAAATGAATAATTAAGTAGCAAAAGAAAATATATAAGACATATCTCAATCAAATATCTCAAATGTGTTTACATTTACTGGAGGCTCAAGCAGGAAACACAAAGCTTAAAACAATGTTAAAGGATTATAGGATTAATAAAGTAAGAGACGGCAAATTCAACATGTTTTACATGTATAAAAATACGATTAAATAAAAAATAGATGTTTCTGATTATTCTTTTTTTTTTTTTTTTTTTTTTTTTCATCTTTTATTTCAGGATTACATCCATAAGTTACTTCTAAATCACCCAAACGATCAATGGTTGTGCTGGCTGCAACCTGTACTGAAACAATTTTGCAAATAAAGTTCATAACTATACAAACTGTTATCAGATATTCATCATTTTCACATCATCACTATTTACTGGTTTGGTTGTTGTTACTGTTGTTGTGTGATGTTGTTCTTTTTCTTTTTTTATTACTGTTATTGGTAGTAGCAGTAGTAGTAATAGTAGTAGTTGTAGCAGTAGTAGTTGTTGTTGTAGTAGTGGTGGTAGTAGTAGTAGTTGTTGCTGTTGTAATATTAATTACGCCTTACTAATTTTTGACATTCTTGCATGAAAACATGAACTATAGGAAACAGTTTCATTTCTTCTAAAGATTCTATATATTTAACTTAGTTGTTAATTTGTAATTAATTTAAATTTTAATTTATCTCCACACACACACACACACACACACACACACACACACACACACACACACACACACACACACACACTCTACACATATATATTTGAAATTCCTTTGAAATTTCTCCCTAAAATGATGATAACGGATTTTATCTGCTGGAATACCATTATTAAAAATGATGTATGATTAACATTTTATAATATTACAGTCACAGGTATTTAAGATAAATATCTCGGCTGTTTTTTTTTTTTTTTTTTTCTCCACAGATTTATGCTGTCAAAATGAAATTGACAACGATATAAATCTACGTTAAAAACCTAAAACTAGTCAAGATGATATATACCAAACTTTTATATTTTAAGATGTAACCTTCTACTACGGTTAGCAAAAATGTCTCCCAAGATTGATAAACGATATGCTAAAAAGATATAAGAATTAAATTATAACTGTTAATTTGGTCTATTTACACAGATTTTAATTTTTTATGATTTAATTTCTTTCTCACTGACTGAACGATTCATTGATGATGATGAATTATGATTTATTTTTTTATTTATTTTTATTGTTATAATCATTATCATTATACTTTTGTTATTATTATTATTATTATTATACTTTTGTGTAATTTTCTATTGATTTGTTTCGGAATTTTTATATATTAATTTATTTTCATTTACTATCATTTGGTGAATAATAGTAACAGTGCACTACAACAAGAAGAACAACTCAGTTACTACAACTGCTACATCTACTACCACTACTTCTACAACTATTACTACTACTACTAATAATAATAATAATAGTGATAACGAAAATTGTTAAAAGAAATGGCGTTATACGTAGACAGAGAGAGAGAGAGAGAGAGAGAGAGAGAGAGAGAGAGAGAGAGAGAGAGAGAGAGAGAGAGAGAGAGAGAGAGAGAGAGAGACCGCATTCTATGCATGTCAGAGAGATTTTTTGACACAGCGCATTGTACGCAAGTCGCCAAAACGTCACGTCAAAAGCATATTAAATATTACATAAAAAGAATATGAAATATTACATCAAAAGCATATTGAATATTACATAAAAAGAATATGAAATATTACATCAAAAGCATATTGAATATTACATCAAAAGCATATTAAATATTACATCATAAGAATATGTAATATTACATCAAAAGAATATGTAATATTACATCAAAAGCATATGAAATATTAATATTAAATATTAAACACAAAAAAATAAAAATAAGTTCATAAAATTGAATATCACTTCTACAAAGACTGTATATAAACAAAACAATTCTAACTTAATTTCAGAGTACTGCAAGCCTTATACGACTAAACAGTAGACCTGTCAGAATGAAATACTTCAGTCTTTACAGCATTGTGGCTATTGGTAAATATTATCCTGTGTTTTGATTGTAATTCATTGTTAAGTTTCCCAAACAGTTTATAAACGTCTCTAGATAGAAAATATAGAATTACTCAACGTGCATATTATTTGTAACTTAACAGAAGTTAAATTAACACAGTGAAGTACATTTATTGTTTTATCTTAGGTAAAATGCTAATTTTATATTTATATATATATATATATATATATATATATATTTAGTATTTTATTTTATTTTATTTTGTTTTGTATTTAAAATAATGCTTATATGTGTGCGTGAACGTGTTATTTTATTTTATTATTTTATTTATTTATTTATTATTATTATTATTAGTAGTAGTAGTAGTAGTAGTACTAGTAGTAGTACTAGTAGTAGTAGTAGTAATAGTAGTAGCAGTAGTGTAATAAATTAATAATCAGAAAGTAATAGTAAGTTACTATTTGAAAAATAAGAATATTGTTTGGTTTTATATAACAGCAAAATACGATATTTTACACTACATTAACAATATGATAAGATACGATACATCATAGTAATAATTTGATACGAGACGATACATGTTACATTACAATACAATATGAATACGTTACAACTGCAATATAAGTAGTACAGTAGCGAATAAAATATCATACATTACAATAAAACAGAGGAACAGTAAAATAACAGAAATACAATACGATAGAGCACAATACAATAAAAAAACACATTACAATACAATACAATACAATACAATTAGTTTTATTTTATTTTATTTTTTTTATTCTACTTAATTTTTATTTATTTTTTTTATTTCTAATACTTTTTTTTTCCAGTCCTAGCATTATTTGCATTCTTCCATGAAGCAAATACTAGCGGACACCACTCTGCACACAAAAACGTCAAAAAAATAGAGACCGACCACCATATACAAGAAGTTGGTCACATTCGTGAGAACAGAAAGTAAAGGTGCTGTATTTATTATTCGATTAATTTCCCTTTATTTAATTTAGTTTCCTTATAAACCAGAGAACATTACTTTTGAATACAGTTAAAATTGGAATAAATAAATAAATAAATAAATAAATAACTACATAAGTAAATAAATAAATAAATAAAATAGAAAATATATAAGATACACGTTAGTCATCTCCAATGTGTTTACATTCACTGATGATTTAAGCACGCATTTCCTGGACCACAAGTCTAAAGACAATGTTAGGGGATTAGTTAGAGAGAAAAGACATTTGAAATAACATTTTATACATAAATGCAGTTAAATACCCAATTCTGATTATTCTATTCCATTTTATTCTGTTTATTTGTTTGTTTGTTTGTTCATTCGTTTATGTATTTGTCTATCTATTTATCTGTCGATTTAAATATTTGTTTGTTTATTTATTTGTTTGTTTAATTTGTTTGTTTTTTTTTTGTTTTTTCAGGATAGCAACCAAACGTTAGATCTGCATCACCTAAAAGATCAATAGTTGTGCTGGTTGCAAATGGAACTGAAACAATTTTCCCAATAAAATTCTTGATTACAGAAACTATTGTTTTCAAATTTATTAGCCGATATTCATCATTTTCATTTATATCACTATTTATTATTAGTAGTAGTAGTTGTTGTAGTAGTAGTAGTAATAGTAGTAGTAGTAGTAGTAGTAGTAGTAGTAGTTGTAGTAGTAATAGTATTAGTAGTAGTAGTATTAGTAGTAGTAGTAGTAGTAATAGTAGTAGTAGTAGTAGTAATTGTAGTAGTAGTAGGAGTAGGAGTAGTCGTAATATTATTTGTATTAATATTAAAATTATTGGTCATAATTATTATTATTATTGTTTCTAAAAAAAAAAATAAGAAAACATTAAAAAATAATATTATAAAAATAATAATAATAATAATAAAAAATGCTGCCTAATAGAAATACAAACTGCGTGAAACACAGAAACTGTCAGTGAATACTTATTACAGGATAGCTCAAGATTAAAAAAAAAAACAGTTGCGGAATTATTACTGTAATAATGATATATAAAGCTGCAGAACAGCATAATGAATAATTATATATATAATTCTTTTGAAACAAACAGTTAAAAAGAGAGAGAGAGAGAGAGAGAGAGAGAGAGAGAGAGAGAGAGAGAGAGAGAGAGAGAGAGAGAGAGAGAGAGAGAGAGAGAGAGAGAGAGAGAGAGAGAGTGAGTATATAATACTAATTATGTGTTTTTGTTTGTTTTCTCCTTTTTTCCAAGATATGTTATTTCCTAATATTTATTCGTATCCATCATATGCTATTGTAATATCATATTGTTTGCATGTTATAACATTGTCGACTTTATTTTTTTTATTTTTTTGATATCACATAAAACAGGGACGGTCGACACAAGTAAGTACTGTACATGTAAATCGCGTGTAGAAAAGTCATTGACCTTTTTTTCCTGTACCAGCAGTTTCCTGAATGTATTTTTTATTTCCCAAACGTCTTTTATTTCATAAACAGCCGTTAGAGTTCATTGCCTTCCTCATTCCCGTTCCAAACAGTTTGTTTAGAATATTATCACCAAAGTTACTTGTAAATTCGGAAAATTAATACAAAAAAATAAATAATAAAACATAAATATTAAAATAAAAAGTAATAAATAGGATAAAATTAAAATTAAAATAAAATAAAATAAAATAATATATATATATAGTAGATACATTATCTCACAAATTCTGTGCAAGAATAACATCCGACATGCTCGCAATTTCTGAATCAGAAGATATTCAATTTTAAAATCAAATAAACTTGTACCTTAATCTACATCAACAAGGGGATGTTTTATCTGGAATAAAATGGATATTTTTATAGATAAGTGCCATCTTCTATGGAATTTAAAAAGTATACGAACATATTAATTCTTTGCCACAATAAACCGTCAAAGTAATATCGGCGCCACATTTAATAATTCTGCTGATAATTATTTTTCATATTCCCAGTGTATTTGGATTTGTTGTGCAAAGAAAAATGTAAAAATTTAATTTACGTGGCAGATGAACATTAAAAATATTTTCTCTTTTAACAAATAAATGAAGTACAGTCAAATACACCTTACGAATATATATATTATTATTGCATTATATATGTGTATGTGCATTCACTCCATACTAATTGCATAACTAATGGTACACTTACACACATACATTCATGCGTATGTGTAACTGCAGGCCAGTTTATGTATGTAATTTCAGATGAAATGTTTTCTTCTTTTATAATTTCTCTATTTCATTATAATTAACAGAATGTAATTATTTGTAAATAAATGTATAATGAGTCGGTGTGTGGATATTGATAAACATTCATTTAGTTTGTATTTTTATGGTTAGATGTTTTTAAAATGATCCGCCAAATGCTAAACTGGTATGATGGACTTTAAAAACAAATGAACGCTGTATTAAAGGGACGTTACTGTAATTCAAAAATTACGTTAATTGTCTGTTGAAAATTATTCTTACAAAGCCTAATATTTATATCAAAGTGTTAATTGATTAAGCTATTTAAACATTTTCTAACAAAATATAAGTAAATATTGTCTAACCAGGATATTTATCATAAAAAGCTTGTTTTCGCCTCTGTCTCTTTAGCCAACTAAATATATCATTATATTTTGTTATATTTAGCGAAAAAGGAATTAAAATTTTCACGAAAGGTTGGTTGGTGGGTTTTTTGGAGTGACTCTTCTTTACTTCTTTTTTTTTTCTTTTTTGTTTTTTAATATCATCAGAGAGAATTTAAAAAAAAATTACGATGAAAACAAATTACCTTTAACAAAAAATTGATTACAAAATGGAAAACGAATAAATAATCCTACTAAGGAAAACAATCTATATGTTTAATGTATAGAGTGTGTTCTCGTAAAAATGAGAACATTTATATTTTTGTATTGTTAGCTTCGAAGTAAAGGTTATACACCATCATGGTAACTAAGTATGCAGGATAACATCATCTCATAAAGAAATGGTAGTGGATGTACTTAGCCACTGAAGTTGTCGTTGTTGTTTTCCCTTTTCATGTCATTATTATTATTATTATTATTATTATTATTATTATTATTATTATTATTATTATTCGGCTGGAAAAATGTTTCATATTCTTAATCGTAATCTCTCTCTCTCTCTCTCTCTCTCTCTCTCTCTCTCTCTCTCTCTCTCTCTCTCTCTCTCTCTCTCTCTCTCTCTCTCTCTCTCTCTCTCTCTCTCTCTCTCTCTACGTGTAACGCCATTTCTTTTAACGATTGTATTTGAGGTTTTTAATACATTACATATAGCAACTTTCTGTGATGATATTAAGTGAACATTTTGAAGTGTTTTGTGATCTATTGTTATTGCTGTTGTTATTATTATTATTATTATTATTATTATTATTATTATTATTATTATTATTATTATTATCAACCTTTGAACACTGAATGGGCCAATAGTTCATGAAATAAATTGTAATAACTTCTCATTATCATGTCTGGTGATTTGTTTCATAATTTTATTAATATCTTCTTGTTCTTCTCTTTTGTTAAATCTGACGTGAGGCTCACTATTGAAACAAACTGTTATTAATAAAATAAAATAAATGTTTAATAATTAATGCTATTGCAAGCATTAGCCTTTTCATTTTGCTAATAGTAACATTTGACTGCCGTGTTATATAATCTTCATGTATTAAAAAAAAAAAAGGGTGATCTTCTGAAATAGTTGCACATAACCTAAATGATAATAAAATAGGTTACCAACGGGAAAGATCCAAGACTTTAAGAAATCATATAACGCAGACACCCACTATTTACTTTGCTGCTCCGCTCCTGAAATAATTTTCAGTATTATTTTGTGATAAAGTTATCGTGTGACATACATGATCTCTATTGTTTTATTCTATCTTTTGATGTAAATTATTAAAATAAAAATTTTCAAAAAATCAGAATTGTTCTGTCGTGAATTATTTGCATCGTGCTCATTGTTATCATCATGAGTATGATTATTATTATTGTTATTATTGCTGCTGTTGTTGTATATATGAAAAATCAAAGGATATTTCCCTAAGCATGAGTATAATTATAGTACTAGTATGTTTGTATGTGTGCATGTGTGTGTGTGTGTGTTGTGTGTGTGTGTTTGTGTATGGTGTGTGTGTGTGTGTTTATTCTTGAATTTTACAGTTGATGTACTTAGGAAACAGTCTTGGATAAGCGAAATCCATTGTATGACAGCACTCCTGATTTAGTAGAATGTAATACAGTGACGTAACGTAAACGTTTGAAATCACGTAATAACCAAGAACGATAAGTCATGTACAGGCACGTTTTCATAGCTGGATAGTGTATTTGATTTCATTTGATTTGGGGTAACAAGCTAGCTTCTTCAGTATAGATAGATAGATAGATAGATAGATAGATAGATAGATAGATAGATAGATAGATAGATATAGATAGATAGATAGATAGATAGATAGATAGACAGATAGATAGATAGATAGATAGATAGATAGATAGATAGATAGATAGATAGATAGATAGATAGATAGATAGATAGATAGATAGATAGATAGATAGATAGATAGATAGATAGATAGATAGATAGATGTATAGATAATAAACAAATAATTTAAAAAGAAAATAATAATAATTATAATAATAATGATTATAAAATCAAGAACAACAATTCTTCTGATTTTCTGTACGGTTATAATAATGTGGTTGTCTCCCTTTATGAAACCGTTTCTAATTATTTTGATGTGTTTAAAGGATACCAGTACGAGCCCAGAAAGCATAGAAACTGATAGATCATTCTTTCTTTTTTCTTTCTTTCTTTTTTAATCTTATTACAATAAATACCTTTTCTGAAATAAATAAATATGGACAATTAGAATATTTTAATATCTGCTTATTTTATTAGATAACATAAAATAAGTAATTAAAAACGAAATGCCATTCATTTATCTACTTTATACACATATGGAATTTAATGTATTTTATTCTATTTTTATATTTCTTCATAAAAATAGAAAACGACAGCATTTCTCAAATAATTATTACTACAGTATTTTTCTTTATTTATTTCTTTCTTTTAAATACGATATGGAAATTTATATAGGATGCTTTCTGATTATATATATAGTTTTTATTTTTACTGCTTCTTTTGTTATTTATTTATTTATTTATTTTCGTGTTTGTTGTTTTATTCGAAATTGTTTTTTTCTTTTATATCTTTTGGTATCACTAAGTAATTTAAATTTATTTTTGATCATTGTGACGAACTAATGTTAACCTAACAGCTGTTTGCAAATACGTGCATGTCTGACGTTTTGTACAGTAACACAACATCGAGTCACCTTTATTAATCTGCTAAGAGATATTAACCGAAACAGCATTGTGTTAAGATGTGCATATTTATAAATTACTGACACAACAACAACAACAACAACAATAACAATACTAATAATAATCGTAATAATAATAATAATAATAATAATAATAATAATAGATGCGTTCTGGTTGTTCTATTATATTTATTTGTTTGTTTGATTCTTTTCTTCTTCTTTCTTCTTCTTCTTCTTTTTCTTATCATGCCTCTGCGGATCACATAGTAATTTAAACTTATTTTATGATCATTAAGGAAGAGCTGGTGTTACCTAACAGCTATCTGCAAATACATGCATGTCTGACGTTTTGTATTCATCGAGACATTTTTATTAATTTTTTTTACCACAAGCCACAACTGTCACTGAAACAATAACCATAGTGCACTAACTGCACGACTTCATCGCCTGCATGTGTCATTTCGAATATTTAATCATCTCAGATAATAAGATTACAAACTGCAGCGGTTCAAGATCAGCTGAGTGGTTATAAATAATAAAAATAATACCAAAAAGAATGTCAAAAACACCAAAAAAATCAAGAAGGAAATAAAATTGAAATGTTACGATACATTTGGTTGAAATGGAAGATTAATTTTTAGTGCTGTTAACATTACCTGACATTAAGTAGATTGTTGTAATATTTAATTTAATATTATCTGAAACATGTAAAATCTGTAAGTATAGTTGTTATACGATATCAGCTAACGAATTCAAGAAATTCAAATACAATTATATTCATCACTGAAATATCTAACGTACGCAGCTTTTCTTTATCAATAACGTTTATAGTTTTATCAGCAATATATTTTGGCTTATGTTCTTTTTCCGTACGTCCACTTTTTGTTTGGGGCTAATAGAAGGATGTACCTAAGAAAATCACTCAGGGCTTTTATAGGTATTTTACATCATTAACATTAGTGCTCTACCCTTCACACATACACCATCAGCATCACTGCGGTATATAATCTACAGACTTTTTCATTAAAAAAGAAAACTTTATTTTTTGTTTTGTTTTTCTGCTGCACAACAAACGCCTAAAAGTCAGATATGCATAACTGTAATATCCTCTTATCAAAGTGCAAATGCAATGTATGGATACAAATGAACTTGAAACGAGGAAGTGAATGAAAGGAAATAATGAGGACCATCATAATGGTCATCGTATTATCCACATCGCTGGCCACTGCTGTGCGTTTCATCATCATGATGCTGTTTCGTACTGTTCAAGCTTGTCAAATATCCTGTGGTTATCCCCACTAAATTATGTATATAAACCAGGCAGTTACCCAACGTTTTCAGTTATTTCCACACACCACTACCAACGAATCGAACACAGAAGTTTCAACTGACAAGATGAAGTACATTAGCTGTTTTCTTTTAGGTATGATGCTAACTCTTTCAATTTCGATACATAATTATTTTTAAATATCTGTTATGTTGTTGTTGTTGTTTTTTCATTTAATTTATTTGATTTGATTTTATAAATAAATAGTTTTATTAAATAATATTTTGTTATTACATGGCTAGTAACTAACTGAATGATAAATATTTTTGTTTGTCATTTGTTTGTTTTTTATTGTTGTTTTTTTGGGGGGGAGGGGGACGGGTTTGTTGTTGTGTTTTAATACATAGCCAGAAAATTACTAAAGACAAAATTTATAATTTAAACATCTAAATTATTACAATGAATGATTTTATTGTAATCTAGTGTATGATAGTATACAATCAGAAAAGAGCAAAGTACAAGACTATGCAATCCAGTTGAATACAATACGACATATTGCATTACAATAGAGCAACAATATGATACGATAACAATCCAAAGAGTGCAATAGCAAATACACTACCATTTATTATTTAATTTTAATTGTTTTGTTTCTTTTGGGTTTTTTTTTTTTACTATTGTTATTCATTTTATCTTTTTGCAGTCCTTTTATTACTCTCATTCTTCCGAGCATCAAATACTCACGGACACGGTCACGGCGGTCATGGACATGGTCACGGTGGTCACGGACATGGTCACGGTGGTCACGGACACGGTGGACATGGACATGGTGGTCATGGACATGGTCATGGCGGACACGGACATGGTCACGGTGGTCACGGACATGGTCACGGCGGTCACGGACACGGTGGACACGGACATGGTGGTCATGGACATCACGGATAGAATGTAAAAGTGCACAGAGTTCATTATTTGATTAATTTAGCGTTATATAATTTAGTTCCTTTCATAAACTGACAGAACTTTAGTTAAAAACAGTCAAAAGTCGATTTTAAAAATAAAATGAATAATTAAGTAGCAAAAGAAAATATATAAGACATATCTCAATCAAATATCTCAAATGTGTTTACATTTACTGGAGGCTCAAGCAGGAAACACAAAGCTTAAAACAATGTTAAAGGATTATAGGATTAATAAAGTAAGAGACGGCAAATTCAACATGTTTTACATGTATAAAAATACGATTAAATAAAATATAGATGTTTCTGATTATTCTTTTTTTTTTCTTTTTTTTTTCATCTTTTATTTCAGGATTACATCCATAAGTTACTTCTAAATCACCCAAACGATCAATGGTTGTGCTGGCTGCAACCTGTACTGAAACAATTTTGCAAATAAAGTTCATAACTATACAAACTGTTGTTTTGAAATTTGTTATCAGATATTCATCATTTTCACATCATCACTATTTACTGGTTTGGTTGTTGTTACTGTTGTTGTGTGATGTTGTTCTTTTTCTTTTTTTTATTACTGTTATTGGTAGTAGCAGTAGTAGTAATAGTAGTAGTTGTAGCAGTAGTAGTTGTTGTTGTAGTAGTGGTGGTAGTAGTAGTAGTAGTTGTTGCTGTTGTAATATTAATTACGCCTTACTAATTTTTGACATTCTTGCATGAAAACATGAACTATAGGAAACAGTTTCATTTCTTCTAAAGATTCTATATATTTAACTTAGTTGTTAATTTGTAATTAATTTAAATTTTAATTTATCTCCACACACACACACACACAGACACACACACACACACACACACACACACACACACACACACTCTACACATATATATTTGAAATTCCTTTGAAATTTCTCCCTAAAATGATGATAACGGATTTTATCTGCTGGAATACCATTATTAAAAATGATGTATGATTAACATTTTATAATATTACAGTCATAGGTATTTAAGATAAATATATCGGCTGTTTTTTTTTTTTTTTTTTTTTTTTTCTTCTTCACAGATTTATGCTGTCAAAATGAAATTGACAACGATATAAATCTACGTTAAAAACCTAAAACTAGTCAAGATGATATATACCAAACTTTTATATTTTAAGATGTAACCTTCTACTACGGTTAGCAAAAATGTCTCCCAAGATTGATAAACGATATGCTAAGAAGATATAAGAATTAAATTATAACTGTTAATTTGCTCTATTTACACAGATTTTAATCTTTTTATGATTTAATTTCTTTCTCACTGACTGAACGATTCATTGATGATGATGAATTATGATTTATTTTTTTATTTATTTTTATTGTTATAATCATTATCATTATACTTTTGTTATTATTATTATTATTATATACTTTTGTGTAATTTTCTATTGATTTGTTTCGGAATTTTTATATATTAATTTATTTTCATTTACTATCATTTGGTGAATAATAGTAACAGTGCACTACAACAAGAAGAACAACTCAGTTACTACAACTGCTACATCTACTACCACTACTACTACTAATAATAATAGTGATAACGAAAATTGTTAAAAGAAATGGCGTTATACGTAGACAGAGAGAGAGAGAGAGAGAGAGACAGAGAGAGAGAGAGAGAGAGAGAGAGAGAGAGAGAGAGAGAGAGAGAGAGAGAGAGAGAGAGAGAGAGAGACCGCATTCTATGCATGTCAGAGAGATTTTTTGACACAGCGCATTGTACGCAAGTCGCCAAAACGTCACGTCAAAAGCATATTAAATATTACATAAAAAGAATATGAAATATTACATCAAAAGCATATTGAATATTACATAAAAAGAATATGAAATATTACATCAAAAGCATATTGAATATTACATCAAAAGCATATTAAATATTACATCATAAGAATATGTAATATTACATCAAAAGAATATGTAATATTACATCAAAAGCATATGAAATATTAATATTAAATATTAAACACAAAAAAATAAAAATAAGTTCATAAAATTGAATATCACTTCTACAAAGACTGTATATAAACAAAACAATTCTAACTTAATTTCAGAGTACTGCAAGCCTTATACGACTAAACAGTAGACCTGTCAGAATGAAATACTTCAGTCTTTACAGCATTGTGGCTATTGGTAAATATTATCCTGTGTTTTGATTGTAATTCATTGTTAAGTTTCCCAAACAGTTTATAAACGTCTCTAGATAGAAAATATAGAATTACTCAACGTGCATATTATTTGTAACTTAACAGAAGTTAAATTAACACAGTGAAGTACATTTATTGTTTTATCTTAGGTAAAATGCTAATTTTATATTTATATATATATATATATATTTAGTATTTTATTTTATTTTATTTTGTTTTGTATTTAAAATAATGCTTATATGTGTGCGTGAACGTGTTATTTTATTTTATTATTTTATTTATTTATTTATTATTATTAGTAGTAGTAGTAGTAGTAGTAGTAGTACTAGTAGTAGTACTAGTAGTAGTAGTAGTAATAGTAGTAGCAGTAGTGTAATAAATTAATAATCAGAAAGTAATAGTAAGTTACTATTTGAAAAATAAGAATATTGTTTGGTTTTATATAACAGCAAAATACGATATTTTACACTACATTAACAATATGATAAGATACGATACATCATAGTAATAATTTGATACGAGACGATACATGTTACATTACAATACAATATGAATACGTTACAACTGCAATATAAGTAGTACAGTAGCGAATAAAATATCATACATTACAATAAAACAGAGGAACAGTAAAATAACAGAAATACAATACGATAGAGCACAATACAATAAAAACAACACATTACAATACAATACAATACAATACAATTAGTTTTATTTTATTTTATTTTTTATTCTACTTAATTTTTATTTATTTTTATTTCTAATACTTTTTTTTCCAGTCCTAGCATTATTTGCATTCTTCCATGAAGCAAATACTAGCGGACACAGCGCTGCACACAAAAACGTCAAACACATACAGACCGAGCACCATATACAACACGTTGATCACGTTCATGAGAACAGAAAGTAAAGGTGCTGTATTTATTATTCGATTAATTTCCCTTTATTTAATTTAGTTTCCTTATAAACCAGAGAACATTACTTTTGAATACAGTTAAAATTGGAATAAATAAATAAATAAATAAATAAATAAATACATAAGTAAATAAATAAATAAATAAAATAGAAAATATATAAGATACACGTTAGTCATCTCCAATGTGTTTACATTCACTGATGATTTAAGCACGCATTTCCTGGACCACAAGTCTAAAGACAATGTTAGGGGATTAGTTAGAGAGAAAAGACATTTGAAATAACATTTTATACATAAATGCAGTTAAATACCCAATTCTGATTATTCTATTCCATTTTATTCTGTTTATTTGTTTGTTTGTTTGTTCATTCGTTTATGTATTTGTATATCTATTTATCTGTCGATTTAAATATTTGTTTGTTTATTTGTTTGTTTGTTTAATTTGTTTGTTTTTTTTGTGTTTTTTCAGGATAGCAACCAAACGTTAGATCTGCAGCAACTAAAAGATCAATAGTTGTGCTGGTTGCAAATGGAACTGAAACAATTTTCCCAATAAAATTCTTGATTACAGAAACTATTGTTTTCAAATTTATTAGCCGATATTCATCATTTTCATTTATATCACTATTTATTATTAGTAGTAGTAGTTGTTGTAGTAGTAGTAGTAATAGTATTAGTAGTAGTAGTATTAGTAGTAGTTGTAGTAGTAATAGTATTAGTAGTAGTAGTATTAGTAGTAGTAGTAGTAGTAATAGTAGTAGTAATAGTAGTAAGTGTAGTGGTAGTAGGAGTAGGTGTAGTCGTAATATTATTTGTATTAATATTAAAATTATTGGTCATAATTATTATTATTATTGTTTCTAAAAAAAAAAAAAGAAAAACATTAAAAAATAATAATAATAATTAAAAAAAAATGCTGCCTAATAGAAATACAAACTGCGTGAAACACAGAAACTGTCAGTGAATACTTATTACAGGATAGCTCAAGATTAAAAAAAAAAACAGTTGCGGAATTATTACTGTAATAATGATATATAAAGCTGCAGAACAGCATAATGAATAATTATATATATAATTCTTTTGAAACAAACATTTAAAAAGAGAGAGAGAGAGAGAGAGAGAGAGAGAGAGAGAGAGAGAGAGAGAGAGAGAGAGAGAGAGAGAGAGAGAGAGAGAGAGAGAGAGTACGTGAGTATATAATACTAATTATGTGTTTTTGTTTGTTTTCTCCTTTTTTCCAAGATATGTTATTTCCTAATATTTATTCGTATCCATCATATGCTATTGTAATATCATATTGTTTGCATGTTATAACATTGCCTTCCTCATTCCCGTTCCAAACAGTTTGTTTAGAATATTATCACCAAAGTTACTTGTAAATTCGGAAAATTAATACAAAAAAATAAATAATAAAACATAAATATTAAAATAAAAAGTAATAAATAGGATAAAATTAAAATTAAAATAAAATAAAATAAAATAATATATATATATAGTAGATACATTATCTCACAAATTCTGTGCAAGAATAACATCCGACATGCTCGCAATTTCTGAATCAGAAGATGTTCAATTTTAAAATCAAATAAACTTGTACCTTAATCTACATCAACAAGGGGATGTTTTATCTGGAATAAAATGGATATTTTTATAGATAAGTGCCATCTTCTATGGAATTTAAAAAGTATACGAACATATTAATTCTTTGCCACAATAAACCGTCAAAGTAATATCGGCGCCACATTTAATAATTCTGCTGATCATTATTTTTCATATTCCCAGTGTATTTGGATTTGTTGTGCAACGAAAAATGTAAAAATTTAATTTACGTGGCAGATGAACATTAAAAATATTTTCTCTTTTAACAAATAAATGAAGTACAGTCAAATACACCTTACGAATATATATATTATTATTGCATTATATATGTGTATGTGCATTCACTCCATAGTAATTGCATAACTAATGGTACACTTACACACATACATTCATGCGTATGTGTAACTGCAGGCCAGTTTATGTATGTAATTTCAGATGAAATGTTTTCTTCTTTTATAATTTCTCTATTTCATTATAATTAACAGAATGTAATTATTTGTAAATAAATGTATAATGAGTCGGTGTGTGGATATTGATAAACATTCATTTAGTTTGTATTTTTATGGTTAGATGTTTTTAAAATGATCCGCCAAATGCTAAACTGGTAGGATGGACTTTAAAAACAAATGAACGCTGTATTAAAGGGACGTTACTGTAATTCAAAAATTACGTTAATTGTCTGTTGAAAATTATTCTTACAAAGCCTAATATTTATATCAAAGTGTTAATTGATTAAGCTATTTAAACATTTTCTAACAAAATATAAGTAAATATTGTCTAACCAGGATATTTATCATAAAAAGCTTGTTTTCGCCTCTGTCTCTTTAGCCAACTAAATATATCATTATATTTTGTTATATTTAGCGGAAAAGGAATTAAAATTTTCACGAAAGGTTGGTTGGTGGGTTTTTTGGAGTGACTCTTCTTTACTTCTTTTTTTTTTTTTTTTTTTTTTAATATCATCAGAGAGAATTTTAAAAAAAAATTACGATGAAAACAAATTACCTTTAACAAAAAATTGATTACAAAATGGAAAACGAATAAATAATCCTACTAAGGAAAACAATCTATATGTTTAATGTATAGAGTGTGTTCTCGTAAAAATGAGAACATTTATATTTTTGTATTGTTAGCTTCGAAGTAAAGGTTATACACCATCATGGTAACTAAGTATGCAGGATAACATCATCTCATAAAGAAATGGTAGTGGATGTACTTAGCCACTGAAGTTGTCGTTGTTGTTTTCCCTTTTTATGTCATTATTATTATTATTATTATTGTTACATTCGGCTGGAAAAATGTTTCATATTCTTAATCGTAATCTCTCTCTGTCTCTGTCTCTCTCTCTCTCTCTCTCTCTCTCTCTCTCTCTCTCTCTCTCTCTCTCTCTCTCTCTCTCTCTCTCTCTCTCTCTCTCTCTACGTGTAACGCCATTTCTTTTAACGATTGTATTTGAGGTTTTTAATACATCACATATAGCAACTTTCTGTGATGATATTAAGTGAACATTTTGAAGTGTTTTGTGATCTATTGTTATTGCTGTTGTTATTATTATTATTATTATTAGTAGTATTATTATTATTATTATCAACCTTTGAACACTGAATGGGCCAATAGTTCATGAAATAAATTGTAATAACTTCTCATTATCATGTCTGGTGATTTGTTTCATAATTTTATTAATATCTTCTTGTTCTTCTCTTTTGTTAAATCTGACGTGAGGATCACTATTGAAACAAACTGTTATTAATAAAATAAAATAAATGTTTAATAATTAATGCTATTGCAAGCATTAGCCTTTTCATTTTGCTAATAGTAACATTTGACTGCCGTGTTATATAATCTTCATGTATTAAAAAAAAAAACGGTGATCTTCTGAAATAGTTGCACATAACCTAAATGATAATAAAATAGGTTACCAACGGGAAAGATCCAAGACTTTAAGAAATCATATAACGCAGACACCCACTATTTACTTTGCTGCTCCGCTCCTGAAATAATTTTCAGTATTATTTTGTGATAAAGTTATCGTGTGACATACATGATCTCTATTGTTTTATTCTATCTTTTGATGTAAATTATTAAAATAAAATTTTTCAAAAAATCAGAATTGTTCTGTCGTGAATTATTTGCATCGTGCTCATTGTTATCATCATGAGTATGATTATTATTATTGTTATTATTGCTGCTGTTGTTGTATATATGAAAAATCAAAGGATATTTCCCTAAGCATGAGTATAATTATAGTACTAGTATGTTTGTATGTGTGCATGTGTGTGTGTGTGTGTGTTGTGTGTGTATGTTTGTGTATGGTGTGTGTGTGTGTGTATTTATTCTTGAATTTTACAGTTGATGTACTTAGGAAACAGTCTTGGATAAGCGAAATCCATTGTATGACAGTACTCCTGATTTAGTGACGTAACGTAAACGTTTGAAATCACGTAATAACCAAGAACGATAAGTCATGTACAGGCACGTTTTCATAGCTGGATAGTGTATTTGATTTCATTTGATTTGGGGTAACAAGCTAGCTTCTTCAGTATAGATAGATAGATAGATAGATAGATAGATAGATAGATAGATAGATAGATAGATAGATAGCTATAGATAGATAGATAGATAGATAGACAGATAGATAGATAGATAGATAGATAGATATAGATAATAAACAAATAATTTAAAAAATAATTTAAAAAAAAATAATAATAATTATAATAATAATGATTATAAAATCAAGAACAACAATTCTTCTGATTTTCTGTACGGTTATAATAATGTGGTTGTCTCCCTTTATGAAACCGTTTCTAATTATTTTGATGTGTTTAAAGGATACCAGTACGAGCCCAGAAAGCATAGAAACTGATACATCATTCTTTCTTTTTTCTTTCTTTCTTTTTTAATCTTATTACAATAAATACCTTTTCTGAAATAAATAAATATGGACAATTAGAATATTTTAATATCTGCTTATTTTATTAGATAACATAAAATAAGTAATTAAAAACGAAATGCCATTCATTTATCTACTTTATACACGTATGGAATTTAATGTATTTTATTCTATTTTTATATTTCTTCATAAAAATTGAAAACGACAGCATTTCTCAAATAATTATTACTACAGTATTTTTCTTTATTTATTTCTTTCTTTTAAATACGATATGGAAATTTATATAGGATGCTTTCTGATTATATATATAGTTTTTATTTTTACTGCTTCTTTTGTTATTTATTTATTTATTTGTTTATTTATTTTCGTGTTTGTTGTTTTATTCGAAATTGTTTTTTTCTTTTTTATCTTTTGGTATCACTAAGTAATTTAAATTTATTTTTGATCATTGTGACGAACTAATGTTAACCTAACAGCTGTTTGCAAATACGTGCATGTCTGACGTTTTGTACAGTAACACAACATCGAGTCACCTTTATTAATCTGCTAAGAGATATTAACCGAAACAGCATTGTGTTAAGATGTGCATATTTATAAATTACTGACACAACAACAACAACAACAACAATAACAATACTAATAATAATCGTAATAATAATAATAATAATAATAGATGCGTTCTGGTTGTTCTATTATATTTATTTGTTTGTTTGATTCTTTTCTTCTTCTTTCTTCTTCTTCTTTTTCTTATCATGTCTCTGCGGATCACATAGTAATTTAAACTTATTTTATGATCATTAAGGAAGAGCTGGTGTTACCTAACAGCTATCTGCAAATACATGCATGTCTGACGTTTTGTATTAATCGAGACATTTTTATTAATTTTTTTTTTACCACAAGCCACAGCTGTCACTGAAACAATAACCATAGTGCACAAACTGCACGACTTCATCGCCTGCATGTGTCATTTCGAATATTTAATCATCTCAGATAATAAGATTACAAACTGCAGCGGTTCAAGATCAGATGAGTTGTTATAAATAATAAAAATAATACCAAAAAGAATGTCAAAAACACCAAAAAAATCAAGAAGGAAAAAAATTGAAATGTTACGTTACATTTGGTTGAAATGGAAGATTAATTTTTAGTGTTGTTAACATTACCTGACATTAAGTAGATTGTTGTAATATTTAATTTAATATTATCTGAAACATGTAAAATCTGTAAGTATAGTTGTTATACGATATCAGCTAACGAATTCAAGAAATTCAAATACAATTATATTCATCACTGAAATGTCTAACGTACGCAGCTTTTCTTTATCAATAACGTTTATAGTTTTATCAGCAATATATTTTGGCTTATGTTCTTTTTCCGTACGTCCACTTTTTGTTTGGGGCTAATAGAAGGATGTACCTAAGAAAATCACTCAGGGCTTTTAAAGGTATTTTACATCATTAACATTAGTGCTCTACCCTTCACACATACACCATCAGCATCACTACGGTATATAATCTACAGACTTTTTCATTAAAAAAGAAAACTTTATTTTTTGTTTTTTTTTCTGCTGCACAACAAACGCCTAAAAGTCAGATATGCATAACTGTAATATCCTCTTATCAAAGTGCAAATGCAATGTATGGATACAAATGAACTTGAAACGAGGAAGTGAATGAAAGGAAATAATGAGGACCATCATAATGGTCATCGTATTATCCACATCGCTGGCCACTGCTGTGCGTTGCATCATCATGATGCTGTTTCGTACTGTTCAAGCTTGTCAAATATCCTGTGGTTATCCCCACTAAATTCTGTATATAAACCAGGCAGTTACCCAAAGTTTTCAGTTACTTCCACACACCACTACCAACGAATCGAACACAGAAGTTTCAACTGACAAGATGAAGTACATTAGCTGTTTTCTTTTAGGTATGATGCTAACTCTTTCAATTTCGATACATAATTATTTTTAAATATCTGTTATGTTGTTGTTGTTGTTTTTTCATTTAATTTATTTGATTTGATTTTATAAATAAATAGTTTTATTAAATAATATTTTGTTATTACATGGCTAGTAACTAACTGAATGATAAATATTTTGTTTGTCATTTTTGTTTGTTTTTATTGTTTTTTTTTGGGGGGGGGACATTTCACTAAAGACAAAATTTATAATTTAAACATCTAAATTATTACAATGAATGATTTTATTGTTTTATGATAGTATAAAATCAGAAAAGAGCAAAGCACAAGACTATGTTTGAATATACATATATTGCATAAACAATATTACGATAACAATCCAAAGAGTTAGCAAATACACTACATTTATTATTTAATTTTAATTGTTTTGTTTCTTTTGGATTTTTTTTTATTGTTATTCATTTTATCTTTTGCAGTCCTTTTATTACTCTCATTCTTCCGATCAAATACTACGGACACGGTCACGGCGGTCATGGACATGGTCACGGTGGTCACGGACATGGTTGGACATGGATATGGTGGTCATGGACATGGTCATTGGTCACGGTGGTCTGTTACGGCGGTCACGTTACGATCACGGATAGAATGTAAAAGTGCACAGAGTTTAATTTAGCGTTATATAATTTGTTCCTTTCATAAACTGACAGAACTTTAGTTTAAAACAGTCAAAAGTAAAATTAATTAAGTAGCAAAAAAAATATATAAGACATATCTCAATCAAATATCTCAAATGTGTTTACATTTACTGGAGGCTCAAGCAGGAAACACAAAGCTTAAAACAATGTTAAAGGATTATAGGATTAATAAAGTAAGAGACGGCAAATTCAACATGTTTTACATGTATAAAAATACGATTAAATAAAAAATAGATGTTTCTGATTATTCTTTTTTTTTTTTTTTTTTCATCTTTTATTTCAGGATTACATCCATAAGTTACTTCTAAATCACCCAAACGATCAATGGTTGTGCTGGCTGCAACCTGTTTGAACAATTTTGCAAATAAAGTTCATAACTATACAAACTGTTGTTTTGAAATTTGTTATCAGATATTCATCATTTTCACATCATCACTATTTACTGGTTTGGTTGTTGTTACTGTTGTTGTGTGATGTTGTTCTTTTTCTTTTTTTATTACTGTTATTGGTAGTAGCAGTAGTAGTAATAGTAGTAGTTGTAGCAGTAGTAGTTGTTGTTGTAGTAGTGGTGGTAGTAGTAGTAGTTGTTGCTGTTGTAATATTAATTACGCCTTACTAATTTTTGACATTCTTGCATGAAAACATGAACTATAGGAAACAGTTTCATTTCTTCTAAAGATTCTATATATTTAACTTAGTTGTTAATTTGTAATTAATTTAAATTTTAATTTATCTCCACACACACACACACACACACACACACACACACACACACACACACACACACACACACTCTACACATATATATTTGAAATTCCTTTGAAATTTCTCCCTAAAATGATGATAACGGATTTTATCTGCTGGAATACCATTATTAAAAATCATGTATGATTAACATTTTATAATATTACAGTCACAGGTATTTAAGATAAATATCTCGGCTGTTTTTTTTTTTTTTTTTTTTTTCCTTCTTCTCCACAGATTTATGCTGTCAAAATGAAATTGACAACGATATAAATCTACGTTAAAAACCTAAAACTAGTCAAGATGATAAATACCAAACTTTTATATTTTAAGATGTAACCTTCTACTACGGTTAGCAAAAATGTCTCCCAAGATTGATAAACGATATGCTAAAAAGATATAAGAATTAAATTATAACTGTTAATTTGCTCTATTTACACAGATTTTAAATTTTTTATGATTTAATTTCTTTCTCACTGACTGAACGATTCATTGATGATGATGAACTATGATTTATTATTTTATTTACTTTTATTATTGTAATCATTATCATTATCCTTTTGTTATTATTATTATTATTATTATACTTTTGTGTAATTTTCTATTGATTTGTTTCGGAACTTTTATATATTAATTTATTTTCATTTACTATCATTTGGTGAATAATAGTAACAGTGCACTACAACAAGAAGAACAACTCAGTTACATAAGCATATTAAATATTACATAAAAAGAATATGAAATATTACATCAAAAGCATATTGAATATTACATAAAAAGGATATGAAATATTACATCAAAAGCATATTGAATATTACATCAAAAGCATATTAAATATTACATCATAAGAATATGTAATATTACATCAAAAGAATATGTAATATTACATCAAAAGAATATGAAATACATCAAAAGCATATGAAATATTAATATTAAATATTAAAACAAAAAAATAAAAATAAGTTCATAAAATTGAATATCACTTCTACAAAGACTGTATATAAACAAAACAATTCTAACTGAATTTCAGAGTACTGCAAGCCTTATACGACTAAACAGTAGACCTGTCAGAATGAAATACTTCAGTCTTTACAGCATTGTGGCTATTGGTAAATATTATCCTGTGTTTTGATTGTAATTCATTGTTAAGTTTCCCAAACAGTTTATAAACGTCTCTAGATAGAAAATATAGAATTACTCAACGTGCATATTATTTGTAACTTAACAGAAGTTAAATTAACACAGTGAAGTACATTTATTGTTTTATCTTAGGTAAAATGTTAATTTTATATTTATATATATATATATATATATATTTAGTATTTTATTTTATTTTATTTTGTTTTGTATTTAAAATAATGCTTATATGTGTGCGTGAACGTGTTATTTTATTTTATTATTTTATTTATTTATTTATTATTATTAGTAGTAGTAGTAGTAGTAGTAGTAGTACTAGTAGTAGTACTAGTAGTAGTAGTAGTAATAGTAGTAGCAGTAGTGTAATAAATTAATAATCAGAAAGTAATAGTAAGTTACTATTTGAAAAATAAGAATATTGTTTGGTTTTATATAACAGCAAAATACGATATTTTACACTACATTAACAATATGATAAGATACGATACATCATAGTAATAATTTGATACGAGACGATACATGTTACATTACAATACAATATGAATACGTTACAACTGCAATATAAGTAGTACAGTAGCGAATAAAATATCATACATTACAATAAAACAGAGGAACAGTAAAATAACAGAAATACAATACGATAGAGCACAATACAATAAAAACAACACATTACAATACAATACAATACAATACAATTAGTTTTATTTTATTTTATTTTTTATTCTACTTAATGTTTATTTATTTTTATTTCTAATACTTTTTTTTTCCAGTCCTAGCATTATTTGCATTCTTCCATGAAGCAAATACTAGCGGACACCACTCTGCACACAAAAACGTCAAACACAGTTAAGACCGACCAGCATATAAAACACATTGAACACATTCAAGACAACAGAAAGTAAAGGTGCTGTATTTATTATTCGATTAATTTCCCTTTATTTAATTTAGTTTCCTTATAAACCAGAGAACATTACTTTTGAATACAGTTAAAATTGGAATAAATAAATAAATAAATAAATAAATAAATAACTACATAAGTAAATAAATAAATAAATAAAATAGAAAATATATAAGATACACGTTAGTCATCTCCAATGTGTTTACATTCACTGATGATTTAAGCACGCATTTCCTGGACCACAAGTCTAAAGACAATGTTAGGGGATTAGTTAGAGAGAAAAGACATTTGAAATAACATTTTATACATAAATGCAGTTAAATACCCAATTCTGATTATTCTATTCCATTTTATTCTGTTTATTTGTTTGTTTGTTTGTTCATTCGTTTATGTATTTGTATATCTATTTATCTGTCGATTTAAATATTTGTTTGTTTATTTATTTGTTTGTTTAATTTGTTTGTTTTTTTTTTTTTTTTTTTTCAGGATAGCAACCAAACGTTAGATCTGCATCACCTAAAAGATCAATAGTTGTGCTGGTTGCAAATGGAACTGAAACAATTTTCCCAATAAAATTCTTGATTACAGAAACTATTGTTTTCAAATTTATTAGCCGATATTCATCATTTTCATTTATATCACTATTTATTATTAGTAGTAGTAGTTGTTGTAGTAGTAGTAGTAATAGTATTAGTAGTAGTAGTAGTAGTAGTAGTTGTAGTAGTAATAGTAGTAGTAGTAGTAGTATTAGTAGTAGTAGTAGTAGTAATAGTAGTAGTAGTAGTAGTAATTGTAGTAGTAGTAGGAGTAGGAGTAGTCGTAATATTATTTGTATTAATATTAAAATTATTGGTCATAATTATTATTATTATTGTTTCTAAAAAAAAAATAAGAAAACATTAAAAATAATATTATAAAAATAATAATAAAAAAAAAAAAAAATTGCCTAATAGAAATACAAACTGCGTGAAACACAGAAACTGTCAGTGAATACTTATTACAGGATAGCTCAAGATTAAAAAAAAAAACAGTTGCGGAACTATTACTGTAATAATGATATATAAAGCTGCAGAACAGCATAATGAATAATTATATATATAATTCTTTTGAAACAAACAGTTGAGAGAGAGAGAGAGAGAGAGAGAGAGAGAGAGAGAGAGAGAGAGAGAGAGAGAGAGAGAGAGAGAGAGAGAGAGAGAGAGAGAGAGAGAGATTCTGACACGTCGGTTTCCATGCAAGTATCTCTATATCACATCAAACATGTATAAAATATTAAATATTACATCTGCCTAAAAAACTAATAAGCAATTTATTTTCAAAATATTGCCAGATACTGTGTAATCCTATTAAAGTCTTGACTATCTACAAAGACTGTACATAAATAAGACAACTTTAATTTAATTTCAGTCTATTTTGTTGCAAGACTTATTAAGTTTGTACATTTAAACAATAGATCTGTTAGAATGAAATACTTCAATGTTTA
>CM022679.1:23309501-23362001 GCA_012295275.1 Chrysomallon squamiferum
CTTGTGTGCATGTGTGTAAAAAATAAAAATTAAAACAGAAATAGCACAGTCGTAATTAATTTAAACGTGTCACTTGAGTCGCAGTTTTTAAAACATACCTTATGGCATCCATACGTACCTACATCCTTACATACATATATACATACATACATAATACATACAGAAAATGTGTGTGTATGTGTGTGTGTGTTTGCAAAAACGTCTCTATTTACTTCTCCCTCTGATGTTATTGCTTCAACGTTTCTTAGTTGTATAACAAGCATTTATTTATTTATTTTTCATTTCATAAAACACGGAAGATTCTTTTATTTCATAAGTCAGATGTATTTTTCAGTCCTCCTGCTTTTTGCCAGTCTTCATGAAATAAGTGCTCATGCACTTGGACACGTTCACGACCACGGACAAGATCACGGTTACGGACACTTTCACGACCACGGACAAGGTCACGATCACGGACAAGGTCACGACCACGGACAAGGTCACGACCACGGACAAGGTCACCATCACGGACACGTTCACGACCACGTTCACGACCACGGACACGGTCATGACCACGGACACGGTCACGACCACGGACACGGTCACGGTCACGGACACGTCCATCATCACGAACACGGACTATTCGGAAACGGCGTCGGTCGGGAAGAAGCAGATGTCGGACTCCTTATTATGGTAGAAGCTGATTTTCAGTAACATAATAGGCGTTTATTAAAATAAAAGTATTTAAAGTGAACGGTAAGACCATTAAATAACTTTAATAATAAAATATACTATTACTGCTACTGCTACTACTACTACTACTACTACTACTACTACTACTACTACTACCAATAATAATAATAATAATAAATAAATAAATATTTTGCTTTTATAATTAAACATACACAATGGTTTATTTATCTTTGTTTTATTTATTTTTTATTATTTTATTTTATTTTATTTTATTTTATTTTTTCAGATTTTACGACGATCCTGAAAAGCTTCAGTTACTACAATAAAGTTTGTTAGTGCCGGTCGCATGATGTTGTAAAATTATTTCAATCAATAAACTGATACTGATTACTTGTTTTTCTTATTCGTCTGTTTTTAAGCAGTTTTACGTGCCTCGAAACACATTCTGCTGCAATTTCCGCTGATATCCAAGGTAGACTACTCTTTCATCATCTCTATAAAAGACAAACTGATCGCTCAAGTGAACAGAATCTGATTTGTCCGCAAACTGACACTGAAATTTTGAAATTTTCTGTTGTCTTCATGAAAGGTTAAAAGTGATTTAACGTCTTTATTTATTTGCTTGCTTACTTAGATACATTTTTATTTTATTTTATTTTAATTATTATTACTTCTTTTTTCTTCTTTTTTTTTTTTATTATTAAAAGGGAGATCAGAGCAGTTCTTTTTTTCAATAAAATAAAATGAATCAGCTGGTTTAATAATAACAAGAAGAAGAAGGACAACAACAACAAAAATAATAACAACGATAATAAATACAGTTATCTGGCTATTTATTACATAAATCACAATATCAACAACATTAGCAGCAAACACATCTACAAACGTCCGTGTTTGAATATTATTGAATATTCTTCAAATATTATTATATAGGCACCTAAGATAGATGAACATTTATTATTTAGAACCCTAAGAAAAAAAGAAAAAAAAAACGTTTAAAATAATTTTTATTTTCTGTCTAAAAACATAATAACGTGCATGCTCATACCCTCCAACCTCCCCCATCCCCGAATCGTCATGTGACACGAGGGATCAGCTTCCAGACAGCGTAATTGACAAAGTAATAAAACATGGGGGGGAGGAAATATCCATAAATGCCAATCAATATCATGGCATCGATTAATGAGAATAATTTCAAAACAGCACAGACAAATTTTATGTGCTGTTAGCCTAATATCTTTAATAATAAAATTAAAATTTATTCTACCAATTTATCTTTCCGGGTTTTTTTTCTTCCTTTGTGTGTGTTTGTGTGCATGTGTCCGTATGTGTCTGTGTGTGTCTCTCTCTGTGTGTGTGTGTGTGTGTGTGTGTGTGTGTGTTATACGCACACAGAGGGTTGTTGGGAACGAATCCTGTCATGGACCACACCCTTTTTCTTCGTCGTTGTCGTCGTCATCATCATCAGTGTTATTGATGCTGTTGTTGTTGTTGTTGTTGTTGCGGTAGAACAACTTCAGAAATAACTCAGTTCGTTATAAAAACTAATCCATCAGCACAATGTGTTATCCCTTTCTCAAGTATTGGATCTCCTCCTGATGTGGCGTCTTTGCTAAACAGCATTTGTGTAAACAGAACTCGGTTCTCAACAAAGAGAAATCTAATCTTTCTATCATTCAAGAATCTCTCTCTTCCTCGCATGACAAACGTGCTTAAAGCTGAATTACTGACATGTTCGGGTGAACTGTGTGAAAAACATTCTGTCTGAGGTTTGAAAAAACAAAAACAAAAAAACTTCATCATCAGCTAATTGACGTATTATCAACAAGAAAGTGTTCGTGTCAATTCGGAAAGACACGATAAGCAACGAACCTGATCGATATTAACCGAATCAACAAACAGCCGTCTGGTCTGAAGGGAACGTCTGTAACTAATCAAGTTAACATTTCGAGAGCTCGGCGTTTAAGTGACATAATGTACTTAACAGTATACATATTTGTTGTGTTTCGAAATACTTGCTTGTGTAAAATATAACACGTCTGTATATTTCCATACTTGGAATAGAGAAAATAAGGTCCAGTTAATTGGCCAGAGAGAATAACGTTTCAAACTTCTTAATTAAATAGTTCTTATCTTTCCCTAATTTAATGTAATGAAAGAAAACCGATAAGCTGGTCAAGTGAGATAACCCTATTGTATAATGATGCCTGTCATTCAAAGTAGTTATCTCCCGTGATTAATTCTTCGTAAACGCAATAAATCGATTTATTTTATCGACATATGCCTAATTTCCTATAAAAATTACGTGCCGGTGCATCAAAGGAGAAACGAATAGCGAAAAAAGTGAACATTATTTTTATTATAATCTTCAGGCGCTTTTTATTTACTATTTTTAAGATGAGATAATAATGCAGTCTTTGCGAGAGTCTGTTTTGTATGTGAGAGTGTTTGGAAGTCTGTTCGAACTTAATTACAGTTATAACTACTTTTAACATATAATCCACTAATTAAATCGTACATCAGAGTCTTTGATAAATAGGAAATACAGTCAAAATATTATTAGATCTAGCTGTTTTATAATACCTCAGTTTGGGAGTGCTACCGGTCCTAAAATATACCTCGAATGATGCCCAAACTATTTCTGTCATTATACGTCTGGATACTACCACAACAACAACAACAATAACAACAACAATAAAAATAATAATAATAATAATAACAGTTATAATAATAAATATATAAATAAAAAATATGTGTATGTGTGTGTATGTATAGATAGATAGCTAGATAGATAGACAGATAGACAGACAGACTGAGATATAGAAAGACAGATAGAGATATATTAGTAAATGGGTTATGTAATGGGCCGCAGACAATGCAATACATTCGAGTATCGTGTATTTGGCTGAAGAATCAATTCCAGTTTATTCCACGATTTATTTGTATAAATTAGTGATACAGTCTTTCCTGTCTGCGGAAAGGCGCATACAAAAGATAACTTGCTGCTAATGCCCGTCTGATTACATTATGACGAGAATTCCATACATGCGTTTCATGCTTAACGACAATGGAAATTAAATGTGTCGATATAATACATAAGAATTACATTCGATTTACATATTATAGCAATATTATAACATATTTACAACTGAATAGCATTGAATCGAATATTAGAAGTGTACTGAATCGAATATTCCAACAAAAAAAAATTAAATTTTACAAATTAAAATTAAAAAGATTAAATAAAAATGTGCTTAAATTGGTTATCGGTGCAGAGTACACAAGCACCAGAAAACACAACATTACCTTAAACACAAATGTACGTCATGCCGCCCACCACGGAATGAGGTAACAAACTGGCGGGAAGCTGACCATATAACCTAATGCATCTATCCGCATTCTGGGAAGATTACAGTGTTGTATTGTTATGACATAGTTCCACATACTGCGTAAGCCTGTTAAGTATTATGTGGTTACTCCCATGTCATTTTGTATATAAACTAGATGATTTTAATTCAGTTTCATTAATTTGTGATTACTTGAAAGAAAAGGGAAAGAAAAACAGAATTTGAAAAATGAAATACTCCTGCATTATTTGTATAGTTGTTGGTAAAATTTATTTTAGTTTATTTTATGACGTAATGTAATTTTTATTACATCTGTAGAGATCTTGCAGTAGTCTTCATTTCACTTGCTTGTATTCTTCTTCTTCTTTTTCTTCTTCTTCTTCTTCTTCTTCTTCTTATTATTATTATTATTATTATTGTTATTATTATTATTTTGATTTTGATTTATAATTAGTTTTCTCTTATCTTAATTTTGGTTAGTATTTAATGATAATTTTTTAACTCTATAAAATAATAATAATAATAATAATAATAATAATAATAATAGTTATAATAATATGCCAAAAATAAATCTACTCTTTTAAATTAATCTTCAGTTATAGCTTTACTGGTAACCCTCCAAGATGTGAACTGCTATGGTCACGGGGGACACGGACACGGTCACGGTGGGCATGGACACGGTCACGGGGGACACGGTCACGGCGGACACGGTCATGGCGGACACGGACACGGTCACGGCGGACACGGACACGGTCACGGTGGGCACGGACACGGTCATGGCGGATACGGACACGGTCATGGCGGACACGGACACGGACACGGCGGACACAGACACGGTCACGGCGGACACAGTCACGGGGGACACGGACATGGTCACGGGGGACACGGACATGGTCCACGGAGGTCACGGACATGGTCACGGAGGTCACGGACACGGTGGATATGGACATCATGGCTAGATTTATTAAAAATACATATACCTTTGTTTAATTTGCTATCGTAGGTTATATTTTCTCTCTTCAGAATATGTTACTGATTTGTGCTGGTCACAAAACGAAAAAATGTCAAATGAATTTGAATGAATAAAACAAAACAAAAATCTGAAATTTGGTTTCTGAAATTATTACCCGCATTTATTCACGTTCGGTGTGTGTGTGTGTGTGTGTGTGTGTGTGTGTGTGTGTGTGTGTGTGTGTGTGTGTGTCTTTGTCGACGATGACTGCTGCATTTGAAACGATTGCTTGTTTTCTATGTGCGTGCATGTTAATGTATGCAGACAGTCGGATATGGATTTGAGATTTCCAAGCATGATTTTATTAAAATTACCGTAGCTATGCATTAATATCTAATCATTAAGGTGTCTAACTGGTTCTCTAATATCTCTTTGGGTAATTGATAATCGATAATCCATTACTATTTTTTTTTTTCAATTTTTTTTTTTTTTTTTTATCATATATGTTAATGTGTCAGACAAGTCGTTAAAAAAAATTAATAAAAAAATAAAAAAATTAATCTGACATTAGAAGCCACTCTTACTTATAGATGTTTCACTGAAAACTGCTCCATGTTTGCAAATTTAAAATCTAATAAATAACAAAAGAAGAAAAGATATGACTGAAAAAAACGAAATAAAAAGCAAGAAAGAAAGCGTTTAGAAACATATCAGGGTCTCTTTTTCTCTTTTTGAATTCGTCTCTCTCTCTCTCTCTCTCTCTCTCTCTCTCTCTCTCTCTCTCTCTCTCTCTCTCTCTCTCTCTCTCTCTCTCTCTGTCTCTCTCTCTCTATTTTAGCAACAGTCCCTTAGCCAAAACCTCAAATCAGTTACCATCTGCAAATAAATTAATGTAGTTCATAACCCCAAAATGCTTTAAACGCCTAAGTATTGTTCAGATCGTTCAAATTACAAAAGAAGAAGAAGAAGAAAGAAAAAGAAAAGAGTAGAAGAAAGAAAAAAAAAATCACCGCTGGCTGCGGAACTTGTAAACTAATCTTCATCAACTAATTGATGTATTATCAACAAGAAGCTGTTCGTGTTAACTCGGCATGACACGAAAACCAACGAAGACGATCGATATTAAACGAATCGACAAAGAACTATCAAGGGACAAAAACATCCAACAGACAGTCCTATAACTGACAGTTTGGAGAGTATAGCATGACAATTATAGGCAACCAGATAAGGATAGAAAATTAGCCAAGTCAGTCTTGTTATAAAAACGTGGACACTAATTCTTTACTGGATGTAAATACTCTGTGTATGTATCTTTGTATGTGAATCTATGTATGTGTAAACGTACGCATGTGGGTATGTATGTGTGTGCGTATGAATGTATGTATGTATCAGTGCTGAAGTATGTATGCAGATATGCAAGTGTGGATATATACATGGAAGTATTATCTACGTATGAATGTATGTATGTATGTATGTATGTATGTACGTATGTATGCCATAAGTATGTTTTAAAAATTGCGGCTCAAGTGAAATGTTGAATTTAATTACGATTGTGGCATTTCTATTTCAATTTTGATTTTTACACTTTCACACAACCAAATACAAACACAAATACAAATACAGAGAGACAGATACATCTACATACATACATACATACATACAGAGAGAGAGAGAGAGAGAGAGAGAGAGAGAGAGAGAGAGAGAGAGAGAGAGAGAGAGAGAGAGAGAGAGAGAGAGAGAGAGAGAGAGAGAGAGAGAGAGAGATGTTGCCTGCCCTTCATGTCAAGACATAATTATCTGTTAGATCATAATCATGGTAAATATAATAGGTGTTTCATTCGTTTTTTTAATTTTCTTTACGCTCCTTCATTAACTGGGTTTTCGACCGGTACACTTGACGATCAATGAACGTGTTCATTTAGAGGAGAACGTGAAAGAAGTTCTAGTTGCTGTGACCTCGCTAATGTTTTCCCGCGGGCACGTGGACAGCGCGTAATCTGGCGTTATTTTTAGAAACACGGAATTGCTAGCTTCATTGAACAGATTGTGGGAGGATCAACTCGGCAACAGTCAAAATTGGCCGTCAATTCATTTCTGGGCAGCCTTTGACCAGCCCTGCCTTGGTTACCCATGTAAGTACAGCTTTGTTTTCCATTTGTTCTAGTGCATGACATTTTCATCTGTTATCGATTTTTACCCATTTTCGTTTGCTGTTTTACTGTTTGTTGCACTATGTTGCGTTCAAATGTTTTTGTTGGAAAAAAAAAAAGAAAGGAAAAGAAATGGTATTATAGATTTCACATGCTTTGCCCTCTCGGTTTTTCCAGTTGTTAATATTTCTTGACATGTATTTATTTGGTTATAAATCGTGTCAAAAAAAAAAGAAGAAGAAGGAGGAGAACGGGAAGGTAATTCCAAGCGATAGATCCTGGTAGATAATAGTTTTAATTTAAATGCCATTGGTAATCCTACACGTGGTTAATTTGACAAAATGATGTAAGGGAAGTAACTCAATTTCGCACCTTCTGAGATCAAATCGATAAGTTCGTTTGAAATTTGACCAAATGGATATTTTATCTAGTAATTTTGTTTTCCAAATATAAGACGGAGCAGATATTATGATCAGGTTTTATTTGACTGAAAGGGGTTAATGTTGTGGGTTTTTGGTGTTTTTTTTTTTTTCTTTTTCAATTTAATTTGACCGCAAGAAAAAGAAATTAATTCTGAAAATTCGTCAGAAAATTATTTGGGTCAGTGTCCACTTGTGGTGAGTAATAATGAAATAATGGGCTATCTGAGGTACTGTCCAGTCTTATAAGGTTATATGGTTTCGTTCAAATTCCAATACTATCAGAGACAATGGGTGTATTGATTGATCCAATCAGTGTTCCCAGAAGATGTTGCCCCTAGCGATTCTTCAGTATCTGTGCCAAACTTTCATTACTTAAGATTAGTAATCAAGAACTGTCAGAATAAGTTGATCCTGCAAGTTTTATCTACAGGCAGTTTTGTTCATCATTAATTTTGTAACGTAGAAGTCTGGAAACAGGATAAACCGTTCAAATCCTGATAGGACATGATACATACGCACACACAAACATGCATATGTACACAGACACACATACTAGCATTTATATATGTATGTATGTACACATATTTATATATATATACACATACATATATATACACATATACATACATACACACATATATATATATATATATATATATATATATATATATATATATATATATATATATATATATATATATATATATATATATGTATATATATTGTTACTATCTACTGTTTGTATGTTAAAATGTATTTCTGTGTGTGTACATGTCTTCTTGGTGGGTTTTTTTCAAATTTCTGTGATGTTTTCACTTCTTTATGCAGTCATTTCACTAAGTTACTTCATTTAGAAAGAAAATAAATGAAATGAACCTGTAATGACACATTTGGTGATAATGTTTAGAGATAAAACTTTGAACTTTTTAAATCAGATTCTGGAACAGCTTTGATGCTGAAAACCATTACCGTAGTGATTATGTCCCTTTAGAATCATTTAACTGAGTCGATAATACTTTCATTACAACTTATTACATTATCAGACAAAGCAAACATCAGCTGTTGGCATTTCAGCTTGTAGAACTTTAAGAACAGTCTTACAGATAATATTATTCCTTTGAACCTGTTCCAAATTACAGTTATCCAATGAAAATCCATTTTACTGCTGGGAAATGAATTATCCAATGAGAAATATGTTCACTGCCAAATTGTAATTAACCAGTGAAGACCCTTTTCACTTTTCATTAATTTTTTTCTCCAAAAGAGTGCCATTGTTATGACTGACAATGAATGATAATGACACACCCATGAGTCAGTGAGATGGTTTCAGCTGATTAAATCTCAGTCTGCTTCTTTGTTAACAGTGCATTCTTTAACACAAGCAGGAATTAAGGATGCAGTGGACCTTTGTTCAGTATTTGACAAAAAATTATTTGTGCTTTTTAATTATTTTTTTTTAATTTATGTCCTTTATTGCTGCTGTTACTACTAGTACAACTGTTATTACTACTGTTTCTACTAGTACAACTGTTATTACTACTGTTTCTACTACTACTACTAATAATAATAATACAGCTAATATTAATACTAACACTAAAATTAAAACTACAAATACTATGCCTGCTTCTACTATTAACACCACTACTACTATTACCAATGCAAATACAACTATTATCATATTTATTGTTAGTTCTCCAGTTACTTTAATCTTATTACTGTAAGTACCACTAACACAACAATTACAGCTACTTCAACTACTACAATGATTAAAACTACTATAACATCTACTCAGATTACTGCAACTACAACAACTGCTATTACAACTACTATATCTACTACTACAATTACTGAAACTACTACAACTACTGCTATTACTATTACCACCACTACTACAACTACTACTACTACTACTGTTTGTTATTTTAAAATTTTCATAACACAATTTTCAATTTATATTTTAAAAACTACAAGATGGGCTCACCACCTACTTAATCACTAAAACAAACAATTTTATTTTATTTTATTTTATTTTACATTTTTAACATGGCAGCATGAACACTCTGTTAATGAAAACATTTCATTAGGCTGAGTCTTCCTCTCATTTTCTTCAGTGTTGATGTACTGTGATCCATTCTCCAGGCCATGTCAGCCCCTGTTTTCGGGCTTAGAGGATTTTTTTGTCAAAAATCAATTTTAAACTGTTGGACAATTTGGCTGACAGAAATATTTTGTGCTGTTATTTGTTACTCTCTGTTCAAGGCTGTGGAGTGGGTTGTAGCCCTTGTGAAAGAATGTGTTTAACTTCTGTCGGAAAATGCTTGTTATGTGTCACTCAATATTGATGAACTTGAAATAATTTGGTGGGTGAGTGCTGTCCTGTTGTAGAAATGATATTTAAAAAAAAAAAAAAGTTAAATTAAAGATAATTGGTGAGTATTAGGGATAGAATACAAAAATTGTAAAATAGTCTTTTTTTTACTGTTTGTGATTTATTATTATTATTATTATTACTATTTTATTGATGTTATTATTACTATTACTACTACTGCTACCACTACTACTTTGATTGTTATTATTATTATTACTATCATTATTACAATGCTGCTACTACTACTAATACTACTACTAGTACTATTAAAAAAAAAAAATTCACACTTTATTAAAGCTAAATTTTTTTATCAAATTAAAAAACCCCCAAAGATTACCATTTTTAAAAAAAGCTTCAAACTACTGGTAACCTTTCTTTTACTTAATCATTACCATCGACTTTTTTTTTTTTTTTTTTTTTTTTTTTTTTTTTTTTCTTTATTATTGCAAAAGAATATGCCTAGCAGTCATTATAAGTAATTTTGTATCTGATGTAAATATATCTGGAGTCTGGTTAATATAACAGTAATGAAATATTTTCAAGTGCTGGTTGTCATAGTGGTTTCAGACATGATTATGCAGGTAACTGACAGAGATTAGTTGGGGTTTTTTTTCTCTCTCTCTCTCTCTCTCTCTCTATAAAATATTTAAAAAAAGAAAATTTTGATTCAGTTTCACGAAAGGTAGAAGATGTTATTTAGGGTTCAAGCATACTGTATGGGTTTATCATCATTTTTTTTTTTTTTTTTTTCAAAACCTAGATTCATTTTGTAGGCTATATGGTAGAATGTTAGTGCTGTATTTTTTTTTTTTTTCAATGACAAGATTGTAATAAAATTATAATTTTAATTATATGATGTATTACCTCACTGCTCTTCATTTGAATAATATGAAAATATATCACTGGATTTACAAATAATACTACTAATAATAATAATTTACTGCTACTACACCTATTACAACTACTACTACTATTACTATCGCTACTACTAATAATGATAATAGTAATTTTTTTACTGCTACTACTACTATAACAACAACTACTATTGATAATAATAATAATAATGTTACTACTATACTACTACTTCTACTACCAGTACTACTAGTACTGCTACTAATAATAATACTAACTTTACCACAACTACTACTACTAATAATAATTTTACCATGATACTTATATTTCTACTACTACTACTACTTTTACTATTAATAACAATAATAATAATAATTTTACAACTACTAATAATAATAGTAATAGTTTGTTTCACATGATATTTCTGACCTAAAAGTTAAATTCACAGAACAGATTCTGACATTCTGACCACTGTCTATCTAGGACAGAACATGTGCCACTAATGAAATATTTACACCGGTTTTCACAGATTACTAAGCTTTATAATCACTTCTCTGCCTAAAGAAACAGTGTAAGACCAATAAACCAGTCAGGCTTATGAGAATTTCCTGTCAAGACAGATTCAATTTAGAGTCTTGGAGGACCATGAGAAATTTGAAAATTTTGTGTTAAACGAAACAGGATTCGTGTTAATATTGCCACCAGATCTATCTTGTAGATAGAACTTGATGTTGCCATGGAAATGCGAATCGATCTGCGAAGTGCACTTGTAATGATTCTTAAATTCAGATTATGAAATATTTATAATGTGCGGAGAATGGTGTTGGAAGTTATAACTGTCACACTATACATTCATCACTTGTCTACTTAATTGTTCAGTGTTGGAATAAATGAATAAATTTTGTAACTTCATCTTGATACATTTTTAAAGTGTATCTTTAGTGATACAAAGAAGTAGTCTAAATATATTCTGCATGCTTCCAAGATATTTATTCTTTATTATACATTTTAATTACCACTGTTTTATTTCCTTTTTCCTTTTTCTCTCTCTCTTTCTTTTCACTTCATTCACTTAAGTATTCAATCATCGTCTCTGTCTCTGTCTAATATTTTACTTTTCACTACAAATTTGATTTTTTTATTTCTTTTAGTTACAGCAAATTGGGCTGTACTAATTATATATTTTGGAGGGTATTGTTTTGTTTTTTTAGGCATTTTGGGGTGGGGTATTTATTTATTTATTTATTTTCATCTTATTTTAATAATAATGAAATTTAAGAACAAAAAATATACAATTCGAAAATATCAGATTTCAATCATATTTCAATAGATACAACATCTTCAGTTTTGTTTCTAGAAAAAATGCACCTATCAGTCCAGTGATGAAAGGGTAAAACAGCAGAGATAAAAATGTTTTGTAAGAATGTTACTGTATTTCATATATTGATTATGAGTAATGGCAGGTCACTTAAAACAATAAAATAATAACTTGAAGGTTATCAAGAACTTTATTACACCATTTATTTGTATGACCTCAGACACTCCTTAATACAACCAGTTATTACACGTCAAACAATGTATTTTTAATATAATGATGACAGTAGAGAAGAAACCCACAGTTACCACTGCAAGGGCAATTCCCAAAGCAGACATTTCTCATTAACCAGAGAAATAGCCAATCCAGATGAGTGAGAAGTAGCCCTATGTTGGAAATCCATTATAGACCATTCAACAAAGTGAGAAACAGCCCAGTCAGAACAACATAGAAATTTGAAATTTGATACAAGAATTATAGCTGTTTGTCAAAACACTGTTTTTAAATATGAAAAATTATTAAATTTGATTTAAGCAATACGAGTGTGTATTTAAATTTTAAAACAAGAGTCCAGGCTTGATTATTCTTTTTTTTTTTTAATTCAAGTTTTAACAGATCTGCAAATATATATGTAGGATTTATTTGTTTATTTGTTTGTTTGTTTATTAATTAATAAACATAGTTATTTTCTTTTTCATCAAGATTATTTTTTTTTATCTTCAATATAATCTTCTGCACAAGAAAATATAGTCCATCTCAGACAGCTGAAAATCTTGCAAGAACTCTTCACCTAAAAAAGGATAAAATTTAAGTGACGTTTTCTAAGGGAGCTAACTTTGTAATGATGCAGAACTAATGATTATTGATCTTTTTTAAAAGAAAAACACAAAAAAGCTCTCAGTGTTTTCTTCTTTCTGTAGAAAACATGAACCAGAAAATGGATTCTTTTTTTCTTCATTTGTTTTTAATCTTTTCCAATCTTTTACTGTTACATATTTATTATTTATTTTTTTATTATTTTATTTTTATATATTTTTTTATTTTTTTTTTTTTTTGTAAATTCTTTTTAAAACTCTTTTTTTTTATTTTCTTTAATATTCATTCACATCATTCTTCTTTCTTTTCATTCTTTGTTTCCTTCTTTCTTTTTTCTATCTTTCATTTTTCTTTTGTTCTTTTCACTTTCTTCTGTCGTGATTTTTTTTTAATTATTATTTTTTTATTTTCCCCAATCTAATTATCCATGTAGTGATGTGTCACTTTCAGTTCTGCCACAGATGTAATTAACTCTTTGGCTGTTGCGGAGATCAAATTCCATGTCTCTGCTTTTGATTTGCACATTTTAAAATGTTTCTTTGTGCTTTATGTGACAACAGGGTCAGTGGTGTTCACAAACTGTGTGAGTCATAAAGGGTGATGTGAATTCCAACAGAGAAAATAAATAATAAAATGGACGGATTATTTTTCTAAAAAAAAAAAAAAAATGAAAAGAATAAATTAATTAATAAATAATAATGTTGATGATGATGATGATGATGTTTACAATGATAATAACAGTTTCAATAATGATAATGATGATAATGATTAAATTAATGATGAAAATAATAATAATGATATAATAATTTAGCTTAATAATAAGAAGAAGATCAGCAGCAACAACAACACCAATAATAATAAACTTAATAAATGAAAATAATAATAATAATAAATTAACAATAAGAACAACAGTAATATTAACAAATAAAAATAATATATAAATAATAAATCAGAGAATTTATTTAGTTCCCTCATTCACTGATCACTAATATTTTTAAATTTATTTGTTTATCTCTCTATTCAATTTTTTTCTCTGTCAATAAAATTTGTTTATTACTTTATTAATGAATAAATAAAAAAAAAAAAAAAATAAAAATATATATTTACTGTTTTTATCTACTGTAAAAAGAATGCATGCATGAATTCTCACATTTTATGATTACTCAGTCTTTACTGATTTCTGTTCACTCAGAGACTTCGGGAAAGTAGTGTTAACAAAAACTCTTAACAGCGTTGGTCAGTGCACATGAATGTAAGGAAAAAAAATGTAAAAAGAGTCTAGCAGTTTTTTCTTTTAAGATATGATTGATATCTTAAGGTAATAATTTAAGAATAAAGAAGTCAAAATTTCATTGAACATTGATGCATTCTGCAGTGTACCCATATGTTCATAAATATATCCATATGCACAGTATATTCATGCAGTATTGATTTTTTTTATCCATCTTTTTTACTTTTTTTTTTTCATTCACGTATTTGTTTATTTTACTGTCCATTTATTCATCCTTCAATCCATCCATTCATCTTTGCACCTGTCAAACAATCTTCCATTTATCCTTCATTCTTCCATTCATTCATTCATCCATTCATTCATTCATTCATTCATTCATCCATCCATTCATTCATTCATTCATTCATTCATCCATCCATTCATTCCCCTGTTGATTCATCCTTCTGACTATCCATCCATCCATTGATTCAGTCTTTTTTTTTGTCCTCCATTTATTTACCATTCATTTACTGTTATGCCTAAAACTGATTCCTGAATGTCCATCTCCTGTCCATCTCTGGTCACCATGGTGACGAGTAAATGAAGGCTATTATATCCCAAGTCTATTTTGTGGTGGTAATTTGACCAAACAGTTTCTCTGAGATGTTAGTTTGTCAAAGACTTGGTAAGTATCAGTTTCTATAAAGCTATGGCAGTTTGATACTGTGATGATTTTACAGAGAAAATAAATTAATTATAATACAGTGCTGTTTTTAAGATTATAAATATTTTTTATTTAAAAAAAAAAATTGTAAAGTTGTAATTTGCAAAAGAACTTGTATTAAATAAAACTATCTTTTAGTAAATATCATTCAAATAATTACACAGATAGTGCTATCCAGTAAACTGATTTCAATATATCAGATTTCAAAATAATGATATTAAACTCAATAAGCTGCATTATGATGTAGCCTTTTGACTACGGATGTCAGACAAATGTATTCAGCTGCAAGAAAACCTGTTTTAGAAGTATAATTAATTTTTAAATACAGTTTTTTCTTTCTTTATTTTTCATTGTTTATTTTTTATTTTAAATAGATATCTTGTTAAGTTTTGATCTAGAAAATCAGAAAACTGAAAAATTCCAGACTTGCTGAACAAATAGTCTGGTACTTGTACTTGTTATTAAGGTGCCTGTAACAGGTTTCTTGCAGCTAACTGGTGACTGTATTTAACATGATCATCATACAAAAACCTCATGCATGTATGGAAAGCACTGGAATCATAATAAAATTTCTGTTAATAATAATATTTGTTATTTTGTCATTAAACAAAAAAGAAAGAAAGAAAAAAGTTATTCCTCTGTTATTTAATTCTTGTTGTTGTTGTTGTTGTTCTTGTGATATTTATTATTATTATTATTATTATTATTATTATTATTATTATTATTATTATTATTATTATTATTATTATTGCAAACAGGAAGCGATGTGAGAGACAAGAGAGAAAATTTATTCCAATGCTGCCTTGCCAAAATGGCTGACTGGGAACCATGGCAACCATCAACACTCGGTTCCCAGTGTCAGAGTTTGACATGATCATTTTACAGACAGGAATAGTGGTTGATGTAAGTACATTTATTTATTTATTTATTTATTTATTTATTTATTAAAATTCAAACCCAATAAAAACATTTAGTTATATTGTTTAAGAAATGAAATTTACAGCCCTGCCAGAATGATCTCCCTTATGAAATGTTCTGAAGTTATCTCCCTTGTATAATGTACTGCTGTAAAATATCAACATAATTTTATTATTAGATTATGACAATGAATCTTGTGGGGGAAAAAATTCTAACAATAAATAAATAAAATAAGAAATAAAGTATAAGAAAACTAATAGAATCAAAAATTGTAAATTCTTCGACTTAACTTTCTTGTAATCACAAAAATCACTCTGTTCATGAAAGGCATGCTTGAACAACCCTGTAAAGGCAACTTGCCTAAATGTAATCCACCTCTACCAAACCAAAGCAGTATCACATAATTTTTATTGTCTCCAAATATCTGCGGTTACTTGGAACTTTACGATTATTGGGAGATGTGATTTGGAAATTACTCTGCCAGTAAATCAATGACTCAATTGGTTTTTATCAGCCAGACAGACTCTTTGTTATTTCACACAGACCCTTGATTGAGTTTACACACAATTCACCTTTAATGAGTTTTATAGACTTCTCAGGAGAAGAGTGGTAGGAGTTAGCAGGTCTTTGAATGAGCTGTGTTAAGTTGCTGGTTCAAAATCTATAGTAGCAAGTGATGTATAAAATGATTTTGTTTGTTGTGTATACAAACACTAAGAAAATCCATGTATATAAAAACAGCCACATACATACATACATACATGATGCAAACACCTACAGACACAGAGATACAGAACTATACATACAGAGAGACCCAAACCAACACACAAACATACATACATACATACATACATACATACATACATACATACATACATACATACATACATACATACGTACGTACATACACACATACATACACACATAGACACACAAACACACACACAAACACACACATACACATGTATCCATGAATAAAAATACACCCAAAATTACATATCACAGTATTTCACAGTATTCTTTCTTTAAATGAGTACAAAGATTTTTTTAAACATTTATATTTTACAATTTTCTTCTATCACACATTTTAATTACCACTTCAGATTTCCTTTCATTCATTTTTTTTTTTTTTTTTATTATTATTATTTTTTTATTCCATCTTTTCTCTTTTTATTCTATTCACTTAATTAAACGCTCATTGTCTCTGATATTTTGCTTTTCACTACGAACTTGATTCTTAATTTTCTGCTTGGGGTGAGAAAATGGAGTTACACTAATTATAAATCACCACAGACACACTTAGATGGACAGATTTGTCTCGGCCAATGAAAATCCTCCACAGATAATTGGTGTCAGTGAAATGTCATAGACTGTGATAGATGTTGATTGAAAATAAGTGGAGAACCAGTCTATTCTGTTTGATTAGTCTTCTGCCATGTCACTTCCTATTCCAGACAGGTCAAAGGTTGTAGGTCATTTGTTCTTAATTAAACAGCCAGTCAGTGATTAGGGAATAACAAGAATTGATTGGTGGTTTTTTTCATAAACTAATTGTTGAATATTAATGTATGATGTGGTGAAATAAAAACAACATCCAGGATAATAATAACAATTATTATCATATAACTTTATTATTCTCATTATTATCACTAATATTATTATTAGTATAACCTTTTTAAAACTATAATAATAATAATAATAATAATAATAATAATTATATAGTAAGCAATTTTTTAATCCCATCTACTATTATAATGTGTTTTATTGATATATGTAACTTATTTGTTAAACTGTTTTCTGTTACCATTATGATTATCATGACCCCCAAGAAAAATTTTTGCAAGGTGGTACAAAGCCCCTTTGGGTCCCAAAGCTGACAAAGATTTTTATTCAAAACTGAGGATTTGATGTCCAGTAATTCTACATGCAAACTCTCGTAAATGCTGTAAATATAACATAAAATAACAAACATATTTAGTTAATACATGGTTCCTTTGGGTCTTTCCTAGTTCTTGGGACCCAGAACAAAGTATCTGGCTGGATGCCCTTCTCATAGGCCCCGATTATTATATTATTGTTTTCACATTAGCTTATTAGCAATAAAATTTGTTTTATTAATAACTCTACCACATTGCTATATTAGTGTTTCATTTATAATCTAAATACCATTAGTTTTTTAATTGTTATTTTATTAATACAGAGCTGTATTTATGTTTTATTTATAATCTAAATACCATTAGTTTTTTAATTGTTATTTTATTAATACTTAGCTGTATTTATGTTTTATTTATATCCATACATTATTAGCTTAGAGATCTTTATTTTAGTAATAACTGTATCATACTGTTACCTTAATTTTTTTTTATTTACATCCAGATATTTACTGGCTTACAAATTTCCATTTTATTAATACAGAGCTGTATTTACGTTTTATTAACATCCATGCATTATTAGCTTATAAATTGTTATTTTATTAATACCAATGTCAGATAGCTATATTAATATTTTATTTATATCCAATTAGTATTAGCTCAGAATTATTATTTTATTTATATTTAAATAACTATATCCCCAGTCTTATTTATATCCATACTTTGTTAGCTTACAAATTGTTATTTTTATTAATAACTATAATCACATAAGTATATTAATATTTCTTTTATTAACACCATATTTTACCTTTATTAACACTGTCTAAAGCCTTTAATGTAGAAACCCAGTTTGTGGTATTGATTGTTGTTAAATTGGATAAGACTGAGGTGTTGTTTGTGTGATCTTTACAGTCAGTTTAACAGTTTACCAGAGTCAAAAATTTCTTTAATATTTGAAAGTGAAAGTGTCTGTGAGCCAGACTAACTGAAACAGTGGTTACCACGTTCGAAACATTCAGATTGAAAGGACACCTCTTATCAATGGTGTGTCTAATGCAAATATGTCTGGTCTGTACATATTGGTTAAAAATAAGCTAAGGATGTATGTATGTGTGTGTGTTTAAAAATATATCAAACTGTTCAAATACTTTACTCTCTCTCTCTCTCTCTATATGTGTGTGTGTGTGTGTGTGTGTGCATACACACATATCAATCTCTTTCTAGTATTATATATATATATATATATATATGTGTGTGTGTGTGTATATATATATATATATATATATATATATATATATATATATATATATATATATAATGCTAGAAAGATTGATAGAGAGACAGACATACAGTCAGACAACCAGATTGATTAAAATGTTTTACTGCAACTATAATTCTGGAAGTATTACTGAATCATTCTTAATGGTCAATAGGTAGATCTTATGAATGATAAAATGTAGGATCGAGTCTCTTTATTGCCCCCTTTACACTATTTCCCATCACTGCCAGTGTCTCATGACACTCTTTTATTAAAGGCAATGGTACATACTACCCTGTAGTTGACATTTTCCTGAACCACTCTACTTGACATTTTCCCAAACCTTTCATTTTCCTGACTTTTCAACTTGACATTTTCCTGAACCACTGAAAATCTTTAAACTTGACATTTTCCCTGAATATTTCTACCTCAACATTTTCCTGAATCTTTCTACTTGACATTTTCCTGAACCTTTCTACTTGACATTTTCCAGAACCTTTTTTCTTGACATTTTCTTGAATCTTTCTACTCAACATTTTCCTGAATCTTTCAACTTGACATTTTCATGAACCACTCTACTTGATATTTTCCTGAACCTTTCAACTTGACATTTTCCTGAACCACTCTACTTGACATTTTTCATGAACCACCTTTCTACTTGACATTTTTCCTGAACCACTCACTTTCTGTCTAGTCACTTCGACTGTAATATTATTATTTGATATACTGTCGGAAACTCTTTCACCGATATCGTGAAAACTTAACGACACGAAGGTTAAAAGTTTCTATCGCACACACAGCTTTAGTATTGATCTATCAAGCAGACTGGAGAGAATGGGCAATGCCTAGCGCTGCTGTGAGATACCACTAAATCTCCATCTCCCCCAGCTCGGCTAAATCCTTCACGATTTCTTCCTCTTAATTTGTGATGATGTTAAACTAACGAGTGTTTCTATATATGTGACAGACATGATCATGATCTGCGGGTGGTAATAATAACACACAGTCTCGTTGTCTCCGCGTGAACTCAATCGCTGACTGAGTTTGTGCGATGCTGTAGTTGTTTGTCTGAGTGAAATGGAGCTGGCTGCTTGTTCCCACTGTTCTTCTGATCACTTTGATCCACAGGTAAAATTAATATTTTTTATATATATTAGTTAAATAGGTGGGCAGGTGTGTAAATGGTTGTAGGTTTTTTTTAACGATTTTTAAAAACTTTTTTTTATCAGATTTGTAAATTATTAAGACATTTAATTTACAGAATGAAATTTCAACTTAATGTTAAGTTTAATGTGTTCTAATATTGGTTTTAGATCTGATTATGATCTATGTGTCTGTGGGTCATCTGTCAGTATGTATACTTACAAACAGACACATACATAGATAGTGTGTTTGTGTATGTGTGGATATGTGTGTGGGTGTGTAAGCATGTGTATGTGTGTAGGTAGATAGGTATATATATAAAAAATGTATCTAAAGTAAACAAATCATTGATATTATTTATTTATTCCTTAAAACTTCAGTGTGAAGATAAATAAAAATATCATTAATTAACTTAATCTGTTAATGTACACCAAATATCAATAATAATAATAATAATAATAATAAAAAATCTACTTAAATGTAATTAGTTAAATATTCTTTTATTTATTGCTTTCAAAATGTGTTTTACAGCCAGTCCTAGTATAATCCTCTTTAGTGTTTAAAAATAACTGGGTTTTTTATGGTGATGAACTTTTGGTACAAAGCTAACTATAGTAACAATCTATACCAAGACCTTGGTGAAAACAGCAAATTAAAAATTGAAGATAATTAGTACATGAGACACCCACATTTGAGAAAGTGATTTAGAAACGATATAGCTGGAAGGTAAATAGTATAATTGACAATGATATTTTAGAATAATAATAGTAATAGTAATTACAACAACAATAATAATAATAACAGTAACAACAACATCAGTAACAGGAATAATAAGAACAATAGTAATAATAAAATAAACAATAATCATAACAATAACAAAAACAAATACATAGATCAAAATATAACAGCAATAATAAAAACAAAAATATAAAACTGCAGTAATAAAAAATAATAATAAAATTTGATAATAAGAACATTATACATTGCAACAGTAATAACAAAACAGTAAAAATGATTCTAATCATAATAAACAAAATAAATGTGGAAACTAGTAACATTAAGTGATAATGGAAACAAGAATTTTTTTTTTCTCTTTTCCATAAATGAAAATGTCTGGTTCAGTGTGTAAGGAACGTAGTATTTATTGATATTTCATCATGCACTGTTGAAACTAGGACTGATAATAAATGGATCCTGAAAGGAAACCTGCAGTTCGAGCACAATGGGTTATTCCTACAAATTAACAGAGTTTATTGGGTTCTTTTATACACAGAGGAAAGTACATGATTCCCATGCCGGAATGAAAAAAGGGTTAATTAAAGAGTTTATGTGTGTGTGGGTGAGTGAGGGTGAGAGATAAACAAACTGACAGACAGTCAGAAGGAACTGGAGTTCAGTTTTGTGTTTGAGTGTGGATACTTTATAAAGAGTTCATTAAAAAAAAATAATCCGTTAAAGTTTTAATTAGCATAAATGTCCCAGTCTTTGTCTTTTTATTTTCCTGTCTCTTTGGATGTCTGTTCATTTGCTTGTCTGTCCCTCTGTCCTTGAGTTTATGTGGATTTATGTGTCTCTTTTTGTCTATATCTAAGGCTCTTCTTTCTCTTTGTTAGCATATCCCATGTTTGTATATCAACCTACATCTGTTACCTAACTGTTGATCTGTCAGTCTCTCTCTCTATATATATATATACATTTCTATCTCACTATCTCTCAAAATGTGTTTTTGTATATGTATCTGTCTGTATATCTGCATGTCTCTGTATAAATCTGAGTGTCACACTGTCTGTGTGCCTGTCTGTCTGTTATACATATCTATCTACTGTCTGTCCCTCTATTTTTACTTGGTCTCTCTTTCTATCTGCCTAAACTTTCAGTTGCCTCTCAGTTATTTATCTTTTCAAGTTTTTCAGTGTTTAAAAATAACCTGGTCTTCATACTGTGATGAACTCACAGTACAAAGCTAACTATAGCAACAGTTTATCAGTCTGTTCCAAGACTTCAGTGATAACAGCAAATTAAACACTGAAGATAATTGGTTTGTGAGAAAAACCACAGTTGAGAAAGTTTATAAACAGTGGCTCTGTTTCTTGTCTGTATCTATCTGTCTATTTGTTTTTTTTCATCTGTCTTTCTGTTTGTCTGCTTTATATTCATCTAGATGTCATTCCATCTTTGTATCACCTGTCTATATATTGGTATACCCTCCATCTTGTCTGAGTGTCTGTATGTGTGTCTGTATGTGTGTGTGTATGTGTGTGTGTGTGTTAATCTATCTCTGTATTCCATTCATGTATCTGTGTGTATGTATGTCTGTATGTCTGTCTAATTAATATATCTGTCCATTTATTTGTCTGAATCCCTGTCTTCCTGAAGATGACCATTTTTCTGTTTCGTTTTCAAATCTCTCTTCCATTCATTTTGTAAAAAAACAAAACAGATTAAACCTTTTTATTCATTATTATTGAACACCACATACTTACAATGGACATAGCAAAACCATTTGTCACCCAGTAATCTTTTTTTTTTCTAATCATGGAAAGTGAGAGAAAAAAAATGCAGAGTTTGTTTGGAAACAAAACCAGTCCTGACAATCTGAGTGCTAATTGGTGGTGCCAGGCTGACAGGTTTTTCTCTTCTCTTTGAGAAATAATTAAATTTTAGAAGATTTAATTTGACAATACCGAAACCGACACAACTGGTAACTGAAGATCTGAAGTTAGTCACAGTTTAAATCAGATTAGTAAGAAATTTTACAACAACAACAGGAAAGAATAAATAAATAAATAAATAAATAAAATAAAATAAAATAAAATAAAATAAAATAAAATAAAATAAAATAAAATAAAATAAAATAAAATAAAATAAAATAAATAAATGTTAAAACATTTTTAAAATTAATGTTAAAATAAAGATATATATATAAAATAAAAAATAGAAAACTTAGAAGAAAAAGAAATAAAAAAAGTTTGTTTCTTTTATTTGTTGTTATTACAGATTTTTTTTTATGAAAATAAAATTGTTATTTTCTTTTATTATCCAAAATCATAAATGTTACATTTGATTTATCTGAATATTAACAATAACCAATCAGGAGGTTTGGTTAATTTACTGCAGACAATTATAAGAAAAGCAGAAAGCCAGTGAAATTGTTTCTTTTATTTACTGCACACATTTGTCTGAAACATTGTTGACCAGTCAAATTCACTGGTTTATTTACTGCGGTTACTTTAATATCCTACTAGAATTATTGCTGATATTTTGCCTTCAGAAGACAAAACTGTCAAACTAAATCAGAATTCTGATTTGTCTAAAAAATTTATCTTAGAATATCTCATTATAGTAAAAGATACTATACAAAATGATAATTTCTGTTTTAAGAGAAAAAAAATTGTGAAACATTTGTAAATAATAATAATAAAACAAACACACACACACACACACACACACACAAACACATACATACATATATACATGCATACATACATATATTGTGTTGTTTTTTTGTTTTTTTTGTTGGTTTTTTGTCTGGACCTTACATATTTGCTAGTAACAAAGTTAGCAATGTTTAAAACACTGGTTAGAATACAGAAAGGCTGTCATTACTCCCAGTGTTCTAGTAAATATCTCATTAAAATTTTAAATGTTATCTTGACTAAGAAAACTAACTTTAAATTTTTCATCCTGGATTATTTGGGGTTTTGGGGTTTTTTATTTTTTATTTTATTGTATTATTACATTATTTTTTTTTTTTTTTTTTTTTTCTATTTTCAGAGGTGGAAACCACTTTTTGATCAGGTAAATAATTTGAATTAATTCATTTTACCTGTTTGTTGTATTTTTATTTCTCTGTTACTACTGCTGTTGTTGCTGGTATCATTGTTGTTGTTGTCATTTTTATTAAAATAAAATAAAATAAATCATACCATTTGTTAGTTATTTACTTACTTTTGATATATATATTTCGTGTATTTATTTATTTATTTATTCATTCATTCATTTATTCATCCATTGTTAATGGGTGCACTAAAAAACAATTAACGAAGGTAGGCAGTGAATGTAAAATATTTATGCCAAAACTGATAAGAACTGATCTGATTAACCACTCAGTCTGTACATGTCATTTGCACTAGGTGGTACCATTATTTAATTACAACACTCAGTATAAAGTACTTTTACAGACTGAGTGATAGAAGCCAATTAATTTTGATCAGTAGTATTGGTGTAAATATTTTATTACATACTGACTGAGTAAGGTCAGTTGTTTTACACTGCATTCATTAAAAATTAATTAACCTGATCAAAGTAAATTACTTCAAGTGTTGTTATAATTAAATAATTTAATTAAATCAATTCAATTTCAGCGTATATGGATTTTCACTTAAGTGATTTTAACAATGCTTTTAATTTGCTTGTGGTTTTTTTCATCACTGCTGTTCATCTAAATGTATTATAAAGTTCTTTACATATATGAATTCAGAATTAAAGAGAAAAAACAGGCAGTTTTTAAGAATATGTTTGATAATTATAAAAGAATGGAAATGGTTAAAATCAGTTAAACAAAGACATTTCCTATAATTTAAAGAAACCTATAATAAACATTTAACATGAAGACAATATTATATGTAAAACATAGACAGTATTTTTAAATGAACATAATTAGACCAAATTAATAAACAAAGACATTTCCTATAATTTAAAGAAAGCTAAATAAAATAAGCATTCAATAAGAAGACAATACTATACATAAAACAAAGACAGTCATATTAATTTCACACAATTAAAATTATTTCTTTTGATCCTCAATTTCACACACCTCAGACCAAATCTTGAAAAACACAAAATTTGAACTTAGTGTCATTCCCATTAAAACTTTACCTCTGGGTGCTATTAAATTATTCTGAGCCCCACTGAAAATTATGACAACCCCCTTCAACCCTGTTTCCATCAAAGTAAGATTAAATTGTACAATTTCACCTACAAAAGAAACCTAACTTAACAAACTTCACCAAACCTAGCCTTTTTCTACTGTACATGTTTTTCTTTACCTACACTTGTATATTTGTTTACATTGTTTTCATGTCTGTGTATTGTTCTTACTTTATTATATTGCTGTATGATGTAGCTGTTATATGTACTAAAGTTTAATGTGTCAGTTAGTTTGTGAAATCAAAGGTCAAGCATATTAAAATAAATTAATAAATAAATAGCAGGATTTCCTATCATTTAAAGACACCTAGTTAAAATAAACGGCCAATATGAAGGCAGTAGTTTATATGTATATATATATAAACATAAGATCAGTGTTCAATAATATTAATTTCACTCAGTCATATTAATTATTAAAAATAAATTAATACATTTTAAAAAAATACCATAAATAAAGATGAATGAAAAACATAACTAAAATAAATTTCAAATAATAATTATAAAATCTATACCAATTTTAATATTTCATAATCATAGTAAAATTATTAAAAAATAATATTAATTAATAAAGAAGGCCAGTTCTGATTGGCTGAAGCCAGATGGTTAAAATCAATGGCAAATACCAGTACTGTCCGCAGTGCACCTTACATTGCGTTTTAAGAGAGTGTGTAGTTAATTGAATCCAGCAGAGCAGTTTAACACTGTCCTAGTCAATCAGTGTAATTAAATTGATGTTTTAGAGAAAAAAGTCACGGAAATACAGACTGAAGTAATTCATCTGATATTTGACCAAGCAAAAATAATCAAAAATAAGCAAGAATACTCACACATCCTGCACTAAAAATATATTTGTGTATGTTTGTGAATATCTATCTATCTCTGTGTGTGTGTGCATCTATCTGTCTGTATATCTATCTATATGTGTGTGTGCGTGTGTGTGTGTGTGTGTGTGTGTGTACATGTGTGCTCATGTATGTGAATTTGTATAGAGGTATGTGTGTTTGTGTGTGTAAAAATATTGTTAAATAGATGGATATATTGATACATGGATGAATCAAGATCCAGAAAGATAGATGATTTTGCAAAATGCCTGTCAATCTATCTATAGATAGACAGACACACATACAAACACACATACATACATATGTACATCACCTTCATATAATAATGTAACAGGAAATGCAAAATTATACTGAATAAAATCTACCAAGACAGTATTAAATGACATTGCATAAATAAACATCCCAGTTAGTAAAAATTCTACTGTTAGAGTTATAACTCTATCTGACATTATAAATCTACTATTTTTTCAAATCCACATTTTTACAATGTTTACTGTAATGAGTACCCAGGGAGTGCCAAGTGTTAACAGGGGTCAGTTAGGTCACTGATTCATGATACGTTAAAAACCAATAAATTAATTTTTTAAATGCACAATATAAAACAAGCGTTCGCTGGTAATACTGGCCATTTATCTGACTTCTCTGCGAGAGCGTGTCAGGGGAGAAAACTCTGGTCTGAGATATTTTATTTGTTAGTAGAAGAGTAACAGTGTTGTCATTATGTGTCCTGGAAAGTTTAGAAGACTTAAAATACAGGTAAGGAAAGATAATTGTAATGTTGAATAGATAATTTTATAATTTTTATGCAGGTATGTAGGTATGTGTGTATATATATATATATATATATATATGTTTGTATGCCTGTACTCTGTATATGTACATGTATGTATTATGAATATATGTATATTTCTTTGTATGTTGGTGTAGGTGTGTTTATGTGGGTATATATTTATTAGGATATGTATGTCTGTTCATATATGTGTTTGTGTGTGTGAATGTGTGTGTGTGTGTGTGTGTGTAAATGTATATTTAGGTTAATGTCTGTTAACCTAACAGTAAATAAAAAATTCAAATATAAATAGAGAAAGAAATATAATCAGCTAATTTTTCATCTTGCAACGTACATTTTTCATTAGGAAAGAACATTAAAATAGAATTAAATGTTTTAAATTTATTAATTTACTTTTTATAATAATCCTCCAATCAGGTGAAATTTAATATTTTCTGCTGTTTCACAAAACCTATTAACCAATAGTAGTTCATTAATTTATTCTTAGTCATTCAATAACTAAAATTCCCAGTTCACCAGTTTCAGCTGCTTTGTGTTAAGATTAAATGAACTAAAGACCCAGGAATCCATCTGAATCCATCCCAGACTTCATCTTTTCCTTTGGCTCTCATAGTAATAATGAAAGTTAATTCTGAAAGTCAAGATGTCTGCTTTCTAGATTGGTTTCCAGTGTTAACAGTGATAAGAGAGAAAGTTAATTTTCAAGATTTGATTTAGTTTAGTTTCTGTATATGTTTCATTTTGTTTGAGGGTTTTTTAGGCTTTTTTCATGGGGTTAAGGCACTATTGGGTGATTTTGTTTGGGCTTGTTTTTTTTTTTGTTTTTTTTTTCTTTCTTTCTTTGTTTATTTAAAACATTTCTTTCTACTTTTCTTTGTTTAAAAAAATAAGAAAATGATCATTTTTTTTTTTTTTTTAACTAAACATTAATTTTAAAAAGTTATATTTTTGGAATAGGAGTCACAGAAGTGAAAGTAACAAGACAATATACACAAATGAATAATAATAATAATAATAATAATAATAATAATAATAATACATATTCTTTTGAACAAGAGAACTATATAATTACCAGATGAGTAGAAAAAGCTGTTAAAGACTGAGCATTATTTTTAAGACCCACCCAAACCCTTCATTATGAAATTGCTTTTTGTATATAATCACATATAAGCTGATTATATATACTGATTATATATTAAAATATATTTGGCAACATTAATAAGCAAAAACAATAAGAAATAATTATTTATAATACATTCTCTTGTTTATTATGACCATTGTATATGCACGAAAAGCCATAAAAGACTGAGTCATTAGGAATTGTGACTGCATGTATGTATAGAAATATTAGAAAAATAATTTTATGTATATCTATCTATCTATCTATATATATATCTATATATATAGATATATATATATTAATGACCAAAAGCATACTTTTTTTGTGTGTTTTTATTTTAATTTTTAATATGGCATTACATATCAAAAATGGTTATTTGTGGATTGATTTTTTATATAAAACATTTTAGTATGATCGAGGACATCGAGGTGAGATTAAAGTGGAGGACTTTCGACGTCTACTTCGACACCCACAAGTCCAGGCAGAGATTGACCGACACACACTGGACGTCCTGGAGGTCAAGGCCACTGACCCACTGAGGCAGACCGTCAGTTATCAGGAATTTATCAACATCGTAAGTATTTTTATTTTGCTGATGAAAGTTATTTATATATTTTTTTCTTATATATATAAATTTCTTTTTTTTATCATTTTGTTTTTACCTTTTATGAGAGGGTTTGTTTTACTGATTTACATTTATTATATTTTGTTTATTATGCACATGTTTATACTAATATTTACATATACATAAATATTTATACAAGGAAACTCACAAATACAAACACACACATTAATTAATATATATATATATATATATACATACACTTACACACATATTTTATATATATATATATATATATATACACACATACATATACATATACATACACACACATACATATACATATACACATATACATAGACTTACACACATACATAAATGCACACAGACACAAACACACACACACACACACACACACACACACACACACACAGATATACACAAATGCACTAAGCCATTTTCTGGTGTCCTTAATATAAGACTGCATTTAATAATAATCCAAGTCCATTTGACATTTATTTATCTCTTTAATTTTTCCCTTTCACCTGAAATTAACATCAGGTGACTAAATAAAACACAGTAAAAATGTTACATTCGTCAATAATTCATACATTTAGCATGTTCCTCAGCTGGCTCGGTGATCTGACACAATAAAATCAACTGCAGATATCTCTGAAAGAGTATTATTTATGATGTTCACGGTTGAGTGATCGCCCATGTCAACATGTGTCAGGCATGGAGTGATGACAGGGGGAGGTCACTCTGTCGACTGAGTGATGGAAGGAGCTTGGTTTGCAGCTGTTATTTAAATGTGGCTTATAGAAAAAAGCTCATTTAATATTAATTACAGAAATAATGATGGAATTTGACGATATTGTCAGTCCTTTTGTATTTTTTTTTTTTTTTTTGAAATTTCAAGAGCTGGAGAAAAATGAATTTAAGTTGTTTTTATATATATACATATGTGTGTGTGTGTGTTTGTGTGTGTGTGTGTGTGTGTGTGTGTGTGTGTGTGTACATACAGACACACACATACATACATACATTATACACATACAAACACACACACACATACGTGTATATATGAAATTGCTGTATATATAAAGCATAACAAATGTAAAGAATAAATATTTCAAGCTTCTATAATTTTTAAATATAAAAATTTTACTAAAATAAACTAAAATAAATAAAAAAATGTTAATTATTAATAGGAACACAATATGTTATATTTATTTCAAAAGAAAAACTGAGAAGAAAACAAGTATAATGGAAAATTAATTAACTTATTGTAATTCCATGATTTCAGGTAATAAACCGTATGACATCTTCATTGTCTTTATTTATACACCGTGACAGTATGTAAAAACCAGTTTGATTGGTAACAGAATTAGAATTAGTCACATGACCCAATGAAACCAGTTATAACGAAACAGATTGGCAATTATGCAAATGAGATAATTAATATTCATTACTTCCCAGAAAAAAACTTTTTACTTCAAACATACACATCACCTTTGGAATTTTGGAAAATTACTCGGCATTTTAAAATATACCCTCCTCCACCCCCACCACTTTTCATGCATGATTAGCTGCGTCTGCTAAGCAGAAACGTGTGAATTATTAAGAAGGCCATCCTTCATCACAGCTGCACTACACAAGCACCAAAGACAGCAGCCATTAGGGATGTCCTCAAAAGTCCTGAAATATTAATGAGCCTGTGTCCACCATCTTTCTAATGTCGTTGATAAGCAGATCATACTGGTTTTACCGATCACTAGATTAAGAAGTTTAACACAAAAAAAAAAAAAAAAAAAAAAACATTTTAAATTAAAAATTAATGAAATTTATTTCTGTAACAGATTGGAAATGTAGTTTTTTTTTGAAAATATTGGAAAGTATATAAGAACTGGATGATAGTTTTTCAGATTCAGTGTAGATTTTGTGTCGATGGGTGGAGAGTGGATTTTGGATAGTTCTTGATAGTTTTTTTGCTGCATTTTTATTTTTTAATAGTTTTTTGATAGTTTCTGCTGTGGTTTTGGATAGCTGTTTTCTGTATTGTTAAGAATTTTACTGCCTTTTTCAATTCTTTTTTCAACAATTTGGATTATTAAACATATCTACTTGAAAATAAGAAAAATAATGGGTAAGATTTGCCTTTGTTTAATTAATAATATTTTATTTATAACTGTTATTTATTTAATAATTAATTTTTTTAGTAAACAGTTTTAATTTAATGAAAATATATATATATATATAGGTATACTTTTAATTCTTTTCAAATTTTGACCTTTTAAATTATTATATTTTTAATTTTTTTTCTATTTTTTATTTTATTTATTCACTTTTTTATTTTATTTTCATTTTATTTTATTTCATTTATAATTTAGCTTATTTTATTTTATTCTATTCTGTTCTATTTTAATTATTTTTTAATTTATATTTGTTTCATCTTTTTCTTTGTTTTATTGCTAAATGATTATTCTTACAAACAAACATTTTTTAATGTTTCATTTTTTTAAATATCATTTTTTGTTTGAATTTATTTTATGTTTGATTAACATGTATTTATTATTGTTTATTTTAACTTTTAAATTTTCATTTCTTCTTATTTTTTTAATAAAAAAAAAAATTTCTTTTTGTTTTTATATGACAGTCATAGTTATTTATTTTTTATTTATATTTTGATTTTATTTCTTCCTATATTTTATAATATTTTATTTTGTTTCTTTTATTTCATTTATTTTATTCTATTTATTTAATTTTATTTATTATTTTTTATTTTTTGTATTTTTAGTCTTTCTCTTTTTTGGAGTTTATTTATTTAGGAAATGAAAAAAAAAAAATCTTTATTTTATAAAGAATGGACATTTAAAATTAAAATAAAAACTTAAAAATAGTCTTAGTTTATAAAATAACATAATTTAAATTTTTTTAATTGGTTTGAAAAAGAAGAAAAGAAATTTATATGATTAAGATTCAGCAGCAGTGCCTGTGTTTAAAAAAATAAAATTAAAATAAAATAAAATAAACAACACAAAATTACACAATTTTGTTAAATTAAACTGTCATTTAATTCATTTTTCAAAAAAAAAGTTTCTGATAAAAGTCTTAAAATATAAAAAAAGCAAAAAAAAAAATTTTAAATTATAAAAAATTAAACAGTTTTTTTAACAAAATACAAAATTATTTCCTCAACTTAAATAACAAGAAAACCTTTTTTTTTTAATCTTTACAAATCCTTTTTTTCCCATTCTCACCGCCATTTTTCTATAAGATTCCCAAGGTGACGTGATGTCGTGAACTTCGTCTTAGATGTTTAAATCGATGACTACGACAACATTTTTGTTGACTTGTTGCTTTGTGTGTTATAATAGCTGTGAGCGCCAAATTACACATCAGATTTCAATCATCAAACATCTGAAAATCCTTTCCAAATTTGCTTGGTTAAGCTTTGTTTTTCTTTTTTCCCTTCTTTAGATGAGCAATCGAAGAAACCCCAGTTTTAGATTGGCTGTTGAAAGCAGAGACAAGAAAACCTGGTCAGGAGAACGTTGTCTTCAGGTAAGTCATTGTTTTTATTCAAATTTAGTCTGAGAAATTTACCTTGTTTGTGAATCATAGATGTAGGTTTTTATTTATGTGAATTAATTGGGCAGTTAAATTACAGGTAAGATATTTTGTTAATAAAAATAATTATGATTTTTTTTTTTTTTTTTCGTTTTTTTTCTTGAATAAGTAATATTTGATATTTGAATAAACATAGGTAAAATGAAAAGAAAAGTTATTTTTATAGGTATAATTTAGTTTTATGTGTTTTGAATTTTATTTTGTTAATTAATAGGTTTTTACAGGTAAAACTTAATTTAATATTCATTAATTGTAGAACTGTACAAGTAAATGTTAATTTTCAGAGCAGTATAAATATTTTTAGTTTCAGATTCAAATATAAATAAGATAATTCAGTTCTTTTATTGATTTTGTTTATTTTTATTTTAGTTTAGTTTAGTTTATTTATTTATTTATTTACTTATTTATTTATTCATCAATTTATTTATTTATTTGTTATTATTATTGTTATTTTATTATTATTATTATTATTAATTTGGTTTTTATATATACCTTTTTTATTCATTTCATTTTGTTTTATTTCATTTTGATTGAAGTCACTGGTTTTAATTTTAAAAAATGTATACATATACATACATACATGCAGTAGTAATATTCTTAAAATATAAATTCACCAATCTCACATTATATTAACTTAACACCATTTAATCAACAACCATATCAATTCTTGAATCTTCAGAAAATTTTTTTTTTTTTTTTAAAACTCACAAATACTTAAACCTCTGTTATTTAACCACAAATGGACACACACACACACACAACTCAAACACATTATAAAAATAAAAATATTTATTACACCAGGTACAGCCAGCACCTACCACATGTTTTCAGAAAATGGTTCATGCAGTAGCAAAAGAGTATCTAACTGACGAGCTGGACAGGCAGTACTACGCTGACCGCTACCGATGTTGTCCCCCACCCCTCCTCATCCCTGGGATCACGTTGCTAGAGGTAAGTAACATTACAAATTATATTTGTATATTTTATATGCATATTTAAAGATTTAAAGGCACGGTACAAATTTTATATAACCCTTTGAATCATTTTAGCCAAAAGAAAAAAATTTTTATCTGAGCAGTTAATATTTTTAGTTAATTATAAAGACACACTGTTTTAAAATGTTAAAAGATAATATGGATTATAGACTTAAGAAACCCATCATCCTGAATTTGAAATTGTGCGTAATGATACTTGTATTTTGTTCAGTAATAAAATAACTATTAAAAATTGTAATATTTTGGCTGTATATAAAATAGGCTATTTCTTTTATTGAAATGCTGTATAGCAAGTTGGTTATCTCAACTTAAAATGGTGTATAATAAATTAGCTATTTCAACTTCAAATAATCTGTAACAAATTGGCTATTTCAACTATTAAATTAATATATAAAAATTAATTTTTTCAGCTTAAAATAACGTATAACAAATTCACTATTTCAACTTAAAATACTGCATACTAAATTAGCTGTTAACACTTAAAATAATCCATAACAAATTGGCTATTTCAACATACAACAGAGTATAACAAATTAGCTATTTCAACACAAATCAATATAACAAATTGGCTATTTCAACAGAAATCAGTGTAACAAATTGGCTATTTCAACACAAATCAGTATAACAAATTGGCTATTTGAACATAAATCAGTATAACAAATTGGCTATTTCAACATAAAACAGAGTATAGCAAATTAGCTATTTCAACATAAAACAGTATAACAAATTGGCTATTTCAACACAAAAGACTATAACAAATTGGCTATTTCAATATAAAACAGAGTATAACAAACTGACTGTTTGTTCCAATTTAACTATAAAATTTACTTCATGGACAAATAAAAATATTACAGATTTTTCTGATGATTTAAATAATCATTTATTTTCTATATTGATTTCAATTTGGTTAATACTAATAATAGTTGTAATAATAATAAAATACACTGTATTAACATAATAATAATAATTTATTTTGTATTTGTAAATTATAAACTATCTATTAAACAAATTATGTTAATAATTTGTTAAGTGTCAGATGATGTATTAATTAAATGAATATATATTTAATAATTAATAATTCTGTATTATATAATGGCTTTTATTTTTGTTTACTTTTTCAAGAAAAAATAATAACTGCAGCAACAATAATAATAATTATTATAAAATAATACTTATTATAATAGTGATAGTAATAATAATAGTAATAATAATAAATTAATGATGATCATGATAATAAAGATAATCATGAAGATGATAATGATAAGAATTAAAAATAATAAGAAGAATAATAGCAATAGTTATTATAGTATAAACTTGTTTTTAATAATGATAATAAGAAGAATTAATAATAATAATAATAATAATAATGATGATAATAATGATGATAATAATAAGAAGAAATAATAATAATAATAATAAGAAGAAGAAGAAGAAGAAGAATTAATAATAATAATAATAATGTATTTCAGATTGGCTGTTTTATCTACTATGATGATGATGATAATAATAATAATAATAATAATAATAATAATAATAACAATAATGTATTTCAGATTGGCTGTTTTATCTACTATGGTCTGCAAGCTGGTAGTATTGAAGCCAATGGTCCAGTGCCCATCAACAGTGTCTTTATCTACCGTCCTGACCGGAGACTCGAACTCTGGCGCTTTCTTATGTACATGCTCATCCACGCTGGGTATGTAACTGCACACACAGACAGCACAGTGCACCTTTTTCCTTTCTTTATTTCCTTTTAATTTGTTTGTTGTTATCTTTCCATGAGGGTTTTATTTTACTTTTTTACTTTTTGCTTTTTCTTGGACAAGGTATTTTTTTGTTGTTGTTGTTGTTTTAATTTTGTTTTTTTAATCTTTTTTAACATTGTTTTTTTTTAATCTTTTTTATGTTTTTTTTTTTTTGTTTATTTGTTTGTTTTTTGTTTTTTGATTGTAATTTTTAATTTTAATTTTTTTTTTAAACTCAATAGAAGTAAAATTATAACCTGAAATGATTTTTGTTTTCTCTTAAAATCTTCATGTTACAGACATTTATCTCAAAAATACATATTTTTTATATATCATAAACCTGTTTTGGTATCAGACATATGCATATTTTTCAATCAGTTATAAGTAGTAACCTGGTTAAAAAAAAAAAAAAAAAAAAATCAGCATGACCTAGTCATTGTTATTATTTTTTTTAATATTTTCTGTCTCCAAATAGCACGAAACAAAAATTTGTATCAATTGAAATGAAGCTTTGTCTTTGTTTCATACAAAATAATGAATTTTTCCAAACACTATTCTGTCAGTTTTATCTTTTCCAAAGCTTACCTATTGAAAAGTTAGATACATTTTTTATGAGATGCTAGGTGGGTTTCTATGCTATCGGGAGGTTTTCATCTCAAAAGGAATTGATTTTCAATTCATCACAATGGCTGCCTTATCTCATCTGCCTGTTATTGTTATTGTTCCAGTTGCAGAGTTTTGAAACAAATGTTTGAATATTCATGATGGACTATTTTTTTGATTAGTCATTAGGGCAAATCTGAAATTGAAGAGTTTGTATAAATAGCTGTGGTTTGTCTGTTTTGTAATTCTGTTTAATAATTTATTTTAAATGACTAAGGCATAGATGAGTTTAGTGTATTGGCGATTACTTCTTGGATAGTTGTTTGGGATTTTTTTTGTTTTTGTTTTTCTCAATTTTGTCTATATGTTTATCTTTATATTTATTTTGTTTATTTTTTATTGTTTATTATTCTTATTATTTTTTATTATTATTTTTTTTTTTACTTTATTTAAGAATGAATGAATGGATAAATAATAAATACATGAAATAAAGAAGAAAAGAAAGAAATACTAAATTAATATATATATATATATATAAAGTTGTTTTTTTTGAAATTTTAAAATAAAGTTGGTTCACAACATTTAAAGCATAATGCCAAGCATGGCTGCACATCACTACAATATTTTCAGCAAAACCAAAATTTTCATTAATTAATGAGCTGATAACATTTATAGCTCAGTTGAATACAGTATTAATTGGAGAAATTTCTGCTTTATGAATCAGCCTTTGTTAATCTCATTGATTTCTGAAACACAGCATATAACATTTTGAAAGAATATTATTTTTAAATTTTTCATTTATTTTTTTATTTATTTTTGTTTATTTTTAAAATATTTATTTATTTATTTATTTATTTCATCATGTACTATTCAAGTAATGTGTTGCTGTGCAGAGAAATGAAAATGACAATATTTTATATCTATCAGTCTATCTATCTGTCTGTCTGTCTGGCTATCTATCTGTCTGGCTCTCTATCTATCTGTCTGTCTATCTAGCTATCTATCAAACTGCCAAGCTATCTATCTGTCTAGCTATCAATATATTTATCTGTTTATCTATCTGTTTATTTATCTTTCTATCTTTCTATTTATCTGTCTATCTAACTATCTATCTATCTGTCTATCTATCTATCTATCTATCTATTTCTCAAACTGTCAGTCTGTCTGGCTATCTATAGGTCTATATATCTATATATCTATTTGTCTGACTAACTCTGTCTATCTGTCTAACTATCTATCTATCTAACTGTTAGGCTGTCTATCTATCTATCTATGTTTATATATGACTGTTTCTGTTGCAGGTATGTTCATCTGTTTTTCAACATGCTAGTTTTATATATACATAGTGGTTGGAATATCTAGAGATGGTTCATGGGTCTTTCAGAATTCTCATTGTTTACATTTTATATACATTGCAGGTTTGTTTTACTTTTTATAGACATATATATTACATATTATACATATTACATTACATATATATATATATATATACATATATACATTTACATATATATATATATATATATATGTATGTATATATATATATATATATATATATTATATAATTTTATATTATTACAAATATACATATACATTACATTTAGAAGCAGGCATTTATAATAAATGAGAAAGATTTTGGGTTTATTTTATTTTTTTTTTTTTTTTCTGTTGATTCAAGGCAATAGTATTATTATTATTATTATTAAAATATTATTAATTCAGATTATTACAAATTATTTTTTTTTTTTTTTTAATTCTGTGGAAACACTGTGATTAACTATTTGATAAAATTATTATTATCAATAAAATGTTTATTTCATTATTTATTATTATTATTATTATTGTTGTGAATGTTTTATTCATTCAGAATGTTTTAACAATTAGTGAATTTTTTAATCCTATCAAACAATGTTTTAACTATTTGTTAAAATGTTTTATCAATAAAATGTTTTTAACAATCAGTATATATTTTAACAGAAAGCTTTGTGTTTTAACAATCAGTGAATGTTTTAACAGTCAGTGAATGTTTTAACAATCAGTGAATGTTTTTAACAGTCAGTGAATGTTTTAGCAATCAGTGAATGTTTTAACAGTGAATGTTTTAACAATCAGTGAATGTTTTAACAGTCAGTGAATGTTTTAACAGTGAATGTTTTAACAAACAGTGAATGTTTTAGCAATCAGTGAATGTTTTAACAATCAGTGAATGTTTTAGCAATCAGTGAATGTTTTAACAAACAGTGAATGTTTTAACAGTCAGTGAATGTTTTAACAATCAGTGAATGTTTTAGCAGTCAGTGAATGTTTTAACAGTGAATGTTTTAACAGTCAGTGAATGTTTTAACAGTGAATGTTTTAGCAGTCAGTGAATGTTGTAACAGTCAGTGAATGTTTTAACAATCAGTGAATACTTCCAGGTTCTCTGGGAACATCAGTGTTTGACATGGATGCTTTTCTGGTTGGTGCGTCAGGTGGAGTCTATGCATTACTGGCAGCACACTTAGCTAATATTTTATTAGTAAGTCACTTACTGCGTTTTTAGTAAGACACTTACTTACACATGCATCTCTCTCTCTCTCTGTATCTCTCTCTCTGTCTTTCTCTCTCTCTCTCTCTCTCCCTCTCTTTCTCTCTCTTGCTCTCTCTCTCTCTTGCTCTCTCTCTCTCTGTCTCTCTCTCTCTCTCTCTCTCTCACTGTCTCTCTCTCACCCTCTCTTGCTGTCTCTCTCTCTCTCTGAATTGTTGTTAGCAAATTAAATTCTTTTTTTTCTTCTTTATGTTCTTCTATTATTATTATTATTATTATTATTATTATTATTATTATTATTATTATTATTATTAATAAATTATTACTGTATAAAAATTTGTTTCTGTTGTTCAAAAAAAAAAAAAAAATCTGATGTCTGTTCAGTTGTTTTTTTTCTCTTATATACTGGAGTTTCAGCAGTATTCTCATCAGATTTAATTTGTATAAAATTGTATGTTTACATATTGTTGTTGTCATTATTATTTCAAAAACGAATGACCTCTCTCTCTCTCTCTCTCTCTCTCTCTCTCTCTCTCTCTCTCTCTCTCTCTCTGTTCATGGAATTTATGAATATAATATAATGTTGTTATCATTTTTCTTCATTTCAGAACTATTCACATATGGAGCTAGGAATTTTAAAACTGACTGCTGTTTTTCTAATTGGTGAGTTTAAACTAACAAAATGATCAGTATAGTTATAATTTTAAAAATATCTGTGTCCATACCTATATGTGCAGTTTATTTGTTTATTCAAGTGTATTGAGATAGAAATAAACATGTTATAGCATGATTCCAAAATGTTATTTAGCCACTGTAAAATAATACATTTCACACACACACACACACACACACACACACACACACACACACACACACACTGACACATATATAAATACTTATATAAATATATACATGTAAACAGAGAGAAATATTGTTTTTCAATGCTAGTATTTAAATAGTGGTAATTTTATTAAATTTATTTTATTTTATTTTATTTTATTCTATTTTATTTTATTTTATTTTTCATTTTATTTTATTATTTCCACTCTATTTTATTATGTATATTATTTATTTATTTTCCAGCCAGTGCTGATGTAGGTTTTGCCATCTGGGATCGCTACACACATAAGACTGAGTCGGTGCCTCCCATTGGCTACACTGCACACTTGATGGGGGCCCTGGCAGGGCTAACGATTGGTTTAGTGGTGTTAAAAAACTTTGAACAAAAACTGCATGAACAATACATGTGGTGGATTGCTCTTGCTGTTTATCTTGGATGTGTTGTGTTTGCTATTTTCTGGAATATATTTTACTACTGAAACATTTTTTGAGAGATGTCATATATTTTATTATGTATGTGTGTCTGTGAGAGAAAATAAATTAATTTATTAAATGAATACTAAAATATAAAAATTTTTACATTTGTATAATTTAAAACAAAAATCTCATTAATTTATTTTAAACTAATTTTACTTATTTATTTATTCATTTTTTATACTATTTATATTAATTGTTTGTTATTTATTTATCTATTAAAATATTTATTAACTTACTTAATTATTTATTTTATTTTATATTGTTATTTATTGATATATTTATTTATTAAAATATTATTAACTTATTTAATTATTTATTAATAACTTCTGTCACGAGTCATTTTTATTCATTTTGTGTTTTTGTTATAATTTATTATAAACAATTCACTTAAATTTTATTAAAAATTTTATTGCTTATATCATTATTTTTATTCTATGATCAGAAATAGGGCATCTTTTTCTATTATTGTTAGAACTGTCTTATATTATTTATAAATACAGATATTAAACTTAATATTACAGTGATATCAAAACACAGAATGATGTTCTGTACAAAATCTCAGTTTGTAATCATCAGTTATTTGTTTCACTGCCACCAACATCATCGGCATTGTCATCATCATCATCATATAAACTATACAATTTGTACTGACACATATACCATCATCATCATCTTCAGAATCGTGAATGTTAAATGATATTTCTTGAACTCCAGTACTGTCATTATCATGCCTTGATTGTTATCTATACTTCTATATATATATATATATATATCACTGGCTTCAAATTGATCTTATTATTAATGCCATCATTATTATCATCATCATCACGATTACAATAATCATCAATATAACTATCATTAAATCCATCAGAAAAGTGTTAACAACATCATCATCCCATATTTAAATATCCAGTTTTGTATTTTATTTATATTTTAATCTTATCATTATCATCATCATCATTATCATCTCTAATATCATTATCATCAAATGATCACATAATAATCATCACATTTATATTATTATCATTTAAATATTTTGTTATTGGAACTGTTCAAAATTTTTGTGTTTAGCATATTTTATTATCTTTATAAATTTAATTTAATTTGAGTGGAGTTTACTAAGTTTTTTATGGCCTAATTGTTTAATTTTATATTTATATTTTTTTTATATTCCATTTCTATGAAGAATCCATATTCTGAAACTATACAAATTTAATTATTATTATTATTATTATTATTTTTACTGCTACTATTATTATCATCTTTATTATTATTGTTATTAATATTATTACTACTACTACTATGATGGTTATTATTATTATTATTATTATTATTATTATTATTATTATTTAAATTATAATTATATTCTAAAAATCTTTATAATCTAATTATTTTAATAATATGCATGATGTACAATTTGGCCTTCGATCAACAAAACCTCATTACCATTATACTTGTATATATATATATATATATTTGTATACTTGATAAATGACATTAATTATGAATAAAATATAAAATTCGTATTTTCTTTGTGTTATGTGTTCTTATTGATTATCCAGATCAACAGTTCACACAAATTTATTTGCTAGATGAAATAAACGAATAATATATATCGGCGAAATATGAGGAAAAGGAGGTCAGAGAGAGAGAGAGAGAGAGAGAGAGAGAGAGAGAGAGAGAGAGAGAGAGAGAGAGAGAGAGAGAGAGAGAGAGAGAGAGAGACGCATGTCTTACCTGCCTGTTACAGTGAGATAAAAATTTCAGTGACTCGCGTTTTTGTATGAATTTTCCTTCTTCATTATTCGTTTAATACAATTATTCATATCAGTGTTTATCTAATTAAAATTAATCCTGGCGAATTGTTTAAACTGGTCTGTCTTAGAGAAGACTCATATTAACCTTACCAGGCTGCTAATTGAAAAATCAGTGTGGCCCAAAGCATCTTTATAATGTTTCCATTCTCATTATACGTGGAGTATTTCTGGACACTAGATCGGTTATTAGAACTAACAAAATGTCAGAAATTGTCCTCTTTGATAAAATTTTTATTATTGGGTATATGTGATTTTCACAACAAAAAAAAATACTTTTTTAATAAGCGATCGTAGGTATAGTAATAGGAGATAACTCTTCGTAATCTAATTGTTTAGGTTTCCATAGCTTATTTCCCTTGATTCGCGTTCCGTCTATTATTTTAGATACCCCTCTTTTTCTGTCTTTCCTTCGTCTTCTTTCTTTTTTCTTCTTTTATTATTATTATTATTATTATTATTATTATTATTATTATTATTATTATTATTATTATTTAATCTGTTTCTAATGTCGGGATTGTTATTTTGAGTGCACGTATGTATGTATATTTATTTATGTATGTATGTATGTATGTGTGTGTGCATATATATATATATATATATATATATATATATATATATATATATGTACGTATGTATGGATGTATGCATGCACATATGTATGTACGTATGTATGTATGTACGTATGTATTGTTAATGTCAGTGTGTGTAAGTATGTACCTATGTATGCAAGTATGTTAACACGTTTGTCTGTACGTCTACCCTTTATTCTATTATTAGATTTTTAGGTCCGTTAATTTTGTTAGGCCTTCATTTTGCAATAACCTACACAAAATCTACAGCAACACGTAATTATTCTCCAGTTTTTAATTATTACTTTCTAAAAGCATTTTTCTCGTGAATATAACCTAAATTGAGCCTAACAGACCGGAGAGGTTCGCTGAATCTGTGACAGGAAACAAATGTAACTGATAATTTGCCCCAGTCACTCGACTGTTAAAAAAATACTCCGAATACGGCGTCTTTAATATTCCATCGTCTAAATTCACCGTTGTTCAGAATTGATTCAGCATTTCGTTTTCGTTATCTTCCTTTGTGCAAACGCGTCCATCGAGCTGTTATTAACCACAATGGTTCCCCGAGGATCCTGTTTCTGGTAGTTATGTTATATCGTGTTATTGGCAAATTAACCGAAATCCTAGCCAAGACTGCGGTCTCAGAATAGTCGGTCGCACACATAACGTTATTGTGAGTAGATGTTAAGATTTGAGCGATAACCCTAATAACAGTTCGCCATGACAGGAGTTCGGTTCTTAACTCGTAATTGTTGCCGTTATTTTTACTTCTCTGTTTTAGTGGCACCGTGTCGGCTTTCTGTCGTTTGCCTTCTTCTGAGAGTGTGCGTGTGTATGTGTGCGTGTGCGTGTGCATGTGTGTGTGCGTGTGCGTGTGCGTGTGTGGGGGTGCGCGCGCCTGCGATTCATGTTCAGTCATTTATTTATTTGTTTATTATATATATATATATATTTTTATGTTACTTAATTATGGTTTTTATTTTATTTTATTTTATTTATTTAATTATATAATTTTATTCACTTACTTTATCTTATTTTATTTTAATTTTTTTTTTTTTTTTTTTTTTTTTTTTTGTGTGTTTAATTAAAATGAAAAGGCAACTAACATATTACTTTCTTTTCTCTAATCGTTATATAAAATAAGAAATAATATAAAATATTAAACAGATACGATTTCGTTATCAACAAGAAAACTTAGCTTAAGCATCTAATTCAAGTCGAACAACAACAACGGCAATAATTCACGTACTAATAAATAATAAAAAATATAATAATAATAATGATAATAATAATAATAATAATAATAACAATAATAATAATAATAAAAATAATAATAACAATAATAATAACAATAACAACAATAACAATATAATAATAATAATAATAATAATAATAATAATAATAATAATAAATAAAAATAAATAAATAAATAAATAAATAAGTAAGTAAACAAACAAACAAATAAATAAACAAATGCAGAACACGCACACCTATTAACTGTAGTCGTGTTTCTGTACCAGTGTTTGCCGAGGTCATTAGAACATTACAACTTTACTGCGAAATTAACGTTTCAGACGCTTCTTATGAATAATGGTCATTTTTCGTGAGATATCCCCACACACCAATTCGGCGTCTGTCATGGGTCCATAATTTATAATAATAACTTCGTGTATTCGATTAGGCTGTGTTACGTATGCGGTGGCAATGTCAGCTGAGACTATGGGACACACCTAACGGGGCGGATCCACTGTGTAAGAAGGGAGGGTTTGGGGTGGGGTTCTGAAATTGTTTGGAAAGGGTTTTTTTTTTTTTTTTTAATATGTTTTGTTAGGACAAAATAAACAAAGAAATTATAATACAAAAATGAAGAAAAAAAATAATAGTATCCTACCTTTAATTTAGATGAATAAAACAAACCATGAAACAAATTATAAAAAAAAAAAAAATCTTTTGAATGATAATGAATAATTCAAGTTATTTAATAAAAATGAATTATATTTACACTGCCCTAATCTGTTTTATTTTAATAATAACAAAAATTACAACAACAGCAACAATAACAACAACAATATTAATAATAGTAATATCAAGGCAATCTTTTAACTGATATTATTATTATTTTTATTATTTTTATTTTTGCTGTTGTCGTTGTTGTTGTTGTTGTTATTAATTCAATTTATAATTTCTTTTATATGTTGCATTCTTATTAAATATTATCGGTCATTCGCTCGTAATTGTGAAGTATGCAACACAAAGATTAACGTAATCATATTTAAACGTTCAGAAGAACCAAGTAATCAGTTTTTGTTTCTCGTATTTTAGTAAAAAAAAAAGCATTCCGCTAGAGGGCGGGTTGTGACGTAATTCTACTTCATACTGTAACGTAATTATGTAATACACACAATGGCGTTCATGTGTCCACAAACAAGTGTTTTCTTCTACGTCTGTGTTAAATAACTTGGTTCTGTTTAGGCTTTTATAGGGTTCTTTATTTTATTTTTTTATCTATTATTATTGTTGTTGTGGCTACTACAACTACTACTACTACTACTACTACTACTAGTACAATTACTACTACTGTTCCTACTGCTAATATTACTAATACTAGTAGTAGTATTATAGCAGTAGTAGTAGTAGTAGTAGTAGTAGTAGTAGTAGTGGTGGTGGTGGTGGTGTTGGTGGCAGAACTTGTGGTAAAAGTGATAGAGGTAGTAGTGGTGGTGATACTAGTAGTAGCAGTAGTAGCAGTAGTAGCAGCAGCAGTAGTAGTAGTAGCAGTAGTATTACTCTTGCTGTTGTTGTTTTTTAGCCATTACTCAAGTCTGCTAGACACTCCATTCCCAAGACATTCTTTTGAATTTGCTTCGTACGTCAGTGAGATTTCATAGGATTAATGTTTATATTCAGCGTCAATTCTTAACTTACAAAGAACAAACACAGTACAGAGGTCTGTGTTAATAATTAATAGCATGGTATTAAATTTTTAAAGGAAAACTAGATGAGGAAGAACTGAAATATAAATGAATTTTAGGTAATGTTTAAAAATAATGAGGTCAATGAAATCGGTTCGTTTTTTATGAATGTTGCAAGTACTTGCTTTATATATATTTTAATTTTGTATACACACATATATATTATACAGTTACATACATACATAGTTAATGCACACAAAAAAATACACATATACATACACATGCATAGACATACGTAACAGATACAGATGCATATACATACATACATACATACACACATACATAATTGACACATATGTAATAGATACAAACATACATATATGCATACAAATATACACACACAAACACACATACATATATTCACATTCAAAACATACATACAAACATATAGACATATACACACACACATTCAACAACTTAGATAATAAAAATAAAATAAAAACAAAAAACTTTTCTTTATTTTTTGATATGTTTTATTTATGTTGAAATGCTCTTGTACTGTCCACTTAATGAATATACATGAACATGTTAATGAACACATACAAACTTTATTCCCGGCGAAACAAAGCCACGCCTTTTTTGTGGGCGTGGTTACAAATAAATTACTAATGGCGTAATCGTGAATGTATAATGTAAGAAACAACTATGGATTTCCGTATACAGCGACACATATCATATTCGATAAATAATCACATCAGAAAACTGGATCGTGTGAAAAAAAAAAAAACAGAGAGTGTGAAGGCATTTAAAAATGATCGTATTTATTCAGATTATCAGGAAATGTGAAAAAGTAGATGACGTGAACTTGTCAATTTTTGTGAAATTATGTAACTTTTTCTTTTCTTTCAAAAACAAGCCTTTCACATCTGTGTTTATCATTTTACAAACGATGATCGTTCTGTTTCAAAATATCAGTTTTAAAATAAATTAAAATGTCATCAAACGAATTTGAAAAAAAAAAAAAAAAATGCTTTTATATATGGTTTCAAAAATGAATTTCAAAGCGTTAAATTATTTTCCTGCTTTTGTACACGTAACAATAAAAGGAAAACAATTTATTTCATCATTACAGCATATACTACAAAAATCGTTACCAAAAATCGTTTCGTGTTAACATACCTTAATTCATACAAATGTTCAGTATTGCAATTCACAACGTTAAAATACTATACGGTAATCAAACTAGACTGAATTTCTGCTGTATCACTTTGTACCAGTGAAAATTACAAGAACTTAAGTACAAACATTTATAATCGATGTTAAAATACAGAAATGTCTAATCCTGTGCTTAATACTGGTATACGAATTACCTTGGAGTTATGTCAGAAGTTTATGAAGGATGATTTTGCTGGAATTACGGCAGTAAAATAATAAATGTAATTTTGTTGGAACGAAATATAATCAGGTAATGTTTGGGAAGCTGGAAATATATATATAAATTATAGACTTTGAATGTGTGTAATGGAAACACTTGATATAGATGTTTTCAGTTTCATGCTGTGTAATGGTCGTTTCAGAAATCTCATACAAAACTGAGAGTAAATGTAATGGAAAATGTTGAATTACTGTTATATAATGTTTATAATGGAAATGGTAGAAATACGTATTAATTATTAAACTTGAATGTTTTAATCTATCTTGTGCAGAAGCATAATGGTTTTACTGCAATTTGTAATAAATAAATGGTTTTACTTTAATTACGAAATGGAAGATTATAATTTGGAATTACTTGGGTTTTATTGCAACTGATGCTTTAGCATAAATTATTTAAACTTAAACACAAAATAATGGATGATTATATCGGAAAATTGTAATGAATGGTTTTACTTTCTTTAATACACTGGGTTTTTTTTTAAATTATTATTGTTAATTACATATTGGAATATGTAGAAGAATGTATAAGAGATGGTTTTTGTTGAATTTTGTTGCATATGGCAGTTTTCTTTAAAACTGTTTCAGTTGAGTTACATCCTGATGCCTTTAATTCATGTTAAATAAACAATTTTTTTTTAAAATAACACAACGTGTGGCAGTACTTGATACGATACACATTTTTAAATAGAATATTTTGTAATGGAAGATATTGATGCGTAATGGCTAATTTCAAGCGAATCACGTAATTTTTAAAAAGTTATACTATACATGGTCTTTCGAATTTGAGAAGTGAAAACCATATTCCAATGTGCTTCAATGCATTGTTAGTGTCTTAGATGAATTAAAGTTAACCAAATTTAAATGTTTCAATAAAACTGCTTATTTATGACTCTGAATGTTAAAATAATCATAATAGTGTTCTGTTTTATATGCAGAAATTCTGGTCACAGTACACATAATTCGATAATAGCTGGATTTCCATTTGCTTCGCGTAATTATTTCACATTATTATCTAGCTTAGAAGTAAACCGGTGCATCAGCATTCTAAGAAATCAGTCCATAAACCTAAATAAAAATGAATATTTCTCTGTTCAAGAATATTCCTTCAGAATGCTTAGAAGAAATTGAATTATTTAATACTGAAGATCTTTATATACATAGTATTCGAGCAAATTAATCCAGAAATTCCAGATTTTCATTATTCAACAATCCTACGACAAAAACGAATTCTTTAATATTGATGCGTCTTCGCGTAGAGATTAGGACAAAACAAATTCTTCAACACACAACACGCTTTACACTGGAGAAACAAATCTACAGCAATCTAACAGTGTTTCTATTTTTTGTATTCATGAATAGTGCATAGCTTGTGTTTTAATGCATAGTGCAGAGCATGTCTGAATACACTCTTCGACAAACTATAATAATCTAACGAGATTCTAAGAAGACTTCAGTTTTCACATCCTAATTTCTATGTACATTAAACAAGATTCGGAAACAGAGTAAACTATATTGCAATATCCTAATATTCGACTATACACTACATCAATATTGAACGAATACTTTATTGTTTAAATAAAAATGTTAGTCTATTTCTATGCACATTGGTATTAGATTCAAAAATAACTGTTAATTATAAAAATCTTAAATTTTTAAAATTAACCATTACCTATACTTTTTCAAAAAAAAAAAAAAAAAAAAAAAAAATAAAAAGCATTTTTTGGTTAGTATATGAGGAATTGTATTTCTTCGTTAAAAGAGGTAAGAGATTATCTTAAATTGCTGAGCTATAGATTATTTTGGAAGGATTATTATTATTTATTAATATCCTAAACGTAATAATCTTAATTTGTTTCAGATTATTGGATGTCCAGTTTCGTTAACTGAGTCGGAATCACTAGAGACTAAGATAATTATTTTCAAATCGTTAGTGTCTATATAAATACCAACGTAATTAATTTACCGTCTATAACAAAGACAAGTTATTCTAGAAATTAAAAACACAAGTGTTAGGATGTAGACTAATGAGATGTTATTCTACATTGTCTAGTCGGTGTCAAAACGAATGAAATGGTAGATTAAATTAAACAGTGTGTAATAAATATAACTCGTCTGTGTTTCAAACAGACGTAAATTGTTTTCTGAGATCTCAGATTCAGATTACAAACAATGAGATCGTTTTAATAGGATTTCACAATCAGTAATGTCCATTTTTAAAACTGTACATTGTTACGTATCAGTGTTTTAAGCTGGAGAAATGTAATGATTCTTATAGCTGTTTCTTAGACTCGGAGAACTGCTTGGACTGTTAATCGATTCTTTCTTCTTCTTTTTTTTTTTTTTTTTTCTTTCACCATAATGATACAGTTCTAACGATGATACATTATCTGGAATTCTTTTTTTTTTCTTCTTCAGTTTGCTTTCAAATTTACATAATTATGTGACGATAATCCACCGCAATCATTAATTATCAGTTTAGTCAACAGTTTTTAATTCTCTTTTTCTCTCTTTTCTTTTCCAAACGTGAATTAAATTAGCCATTCTAAGGATTTCCAAATAACAGTTATTTAATTCTATGTACTGTAATACTAGCTACTGCATATTTCATCACCAAATAGACCAGTTGAAGACAGAATGTCAACAACAAACACTACAATAAATTATTTTCATTACAGTATTGTCTATGAAATGTACCATTTAGGAATCCAAGTATGGTCTTGGCATCTGAATTTGAAGCATGATTCTCCAACTACATTGTATTTTTCTTTTCACTGCACCGTGTAATCAATATAATCAATTCGTCCGTCAGTAGATCTAATCAAAATCTTTACCTACAAATCTTGCAAAGAATAATATGAATACTACACTGAAAAACATGTACGATTTAATGAATGAAGATGGTTCATGTACATGCATTCTAGGAATGTTTCTTTTTTATACAAACAGATAACCTAATATTTTATCTAATGGAATTACATCCATGTTCAATTGTTATTCACTTATCAACAGTAAACTGGAAAAGTTACAATTATGTGTTCCTTTGAAAAATTCCATTTTCTGAATCCTTTTTCTGTTAAAAATAAACCTGTATATTAATGAAGACATTATTACAGTCCATTTGTAAAAAAAGAAAACACAACCCCTTTTTTATTTAAAAATATTTTAAAAGTTTAATCCACAGAGGTACATTCCATGTCAATGTGGTGTTATGGAATGGTACGGTCAAGAAATACTCGTAACATTAATTACAGTAATCCGATTGAACAAAGAATGCTGCATGTTTAAAAAAATTCGTTCCACGAAGGATCCTGGTGTACCAGTGTATGTGTGTGTGTGTGTGTGTTTGGAGCCGTTAATGTAGTCGTTTGTTTAAAACACAATTTACTGACGACACTTGTGTGAATAAACGGGTAGTCAAATCGTTTCTCGGCAAACAGAGGCACGTCTAAGAACTGAACAAAACAGTCAGTGTGTTAGCTGTTTCACAAGACTGATATCCCTTTAAAACTGAGCTGTTCTTTATCTACTCCTCAAAAAACAATCTCCCAATGTTTATAATTAGTGTCATTCTACTGGATTTTCAATATATACAGTCACCATCCCGTTTTGTACAGAACACAATTACTGTATACTCATGTACTGATATAGCAACCCTCCAGTTTTGCATTGAACTTAAAATTATCAACTGATTATTTACTAAACATAGCCAGCATTTTTTTTTTTTTTTTCCAAGGACATCGCCTCAAGCTAACTTTATTCCAACACAGTCATTTGAAGAACATTTAATCCAACAAACCAAAACATCTAATACTTTGTTTTAGTTCCTATTGTGAAATAAGGTGAAAAACATAATTTCACAGTTGCATGAATCAATATTCAGCGATGCATAGTATCTTTAAGAAGGAAACAGTAAATCCAATTTCAAAATTCAAACCTACTGAATACATCCAATAATATTTTCCAGTAAATTCTGGCTTCTGTATTCCAGTCCATCATGGTGGAAATCTCAGATTCTTGTAAGCATAAGAATCATTACGACGAGTATTCCGTGGTATGAGTGAAACGTCACTTAGGAATCGCCACAAAGTACATTCAACAATTATTAATGATCGAAACTTTCAGTTCAAAAATCTTCTTTATGCTGGAATCGTCACAAAGTATATTATCGGAAAATCTTTCAAGATCAGTACTGGAATCTCCGCAACGTGTATTTTAAACTGTGGATGTGAAAAACTCAGAAATTCTAAGATTCTTTTTTCACACCAAATGTATTCCATGGTGTCTAGATTCTCGTTTTCGTCAGTCTTACTTCAGCATCTTCTGTACAGTTAATATTAAACTATACAAGTATAAAACCAACACACAGGAAACCAACTGAGATTTTATTTTGCTGTAGTAATGCTTGCATATTATTTCTTCTTTTTTTCATAAAGACAGTCTCGTCCACAAATAAGATCTCCGTTTTTTTCTTTTTTGATGAAATATCTTACAAATAACTTGTCCAAATCCTGTTCTCAGTCTTCATTCTCTGCTGATTTTTTTCCTGCAGTATTCACATGGTACAATCTGACTAATATCTCGCAGCTTCCTTGCAATGGCGCCTGTGAGTATCAGAGCAGATCCCAGCTTCATTCCGAACGACTTGGTCAGATGGTCGGTGGTGAGGAGTGGAAGAGTGCGCCCATCAACCCGGAATCGTAAAAATATCTACAAGCAAAAACATTAATTAATTAACAAAAGAGGATGTTTTAACGTAACTGTTGTTAAGTATTGTATTTGAAAAAGAATGATCTACCGGTGATTATCAGGTTTATACAGCAGTATTAACAGACCAATGAATAAATGAATGAATGTACTACGGAAGGTGCACGAACGAAAAGATTAGGCTTCTGATATGACATAAGAACGAAAATATCCACATTTTACACACGTATATATCATCTCTCTTTACGTGATAGACAATTTCGAATAATTTTGAAAAGGTATTTTATGCTAATTGTAAGCATCTACTGGATGTCATTATTATATTTATTATTCAGTGTGAAACTTACCTCGGAATAAACAGAACAACCATCCAGTCTTTTAATAAAGTTACACACGTCTTTCACGGACCATGTTCGTATATCATCCACGTGCTTCAGACCGCACGTGCATCCGGAGGAGCTGTTTTTGCGTTCACTTTCCGATGACACTGGCGTAGTTTTGCCTTCTTGCAGACTTCGTCTTAACGTCTGGCAGTTAGAACTGGCTAACTGCGGAGATTTCGAACTCGAAGCCTCGCTCTGGCTTACGCGCGTGCTGTGCACGTCGCTGTTTCGCGACGTCTTCTGTTTCTTCGTAGACAGATCCAACGCAGAAGACGTCGAGGACAGCTGGTGTTTCAGGCTCTCCTTGGGGGTTTTCACTCCGCTGTTTAGATTGGGAAAAAACTGAGTCAGCCTCGTTGTCTCCAGGGACGGTGGCGGGACAACGAATGGGAAACACGAGGACCACATCTGCTGTGGTAGCAAGGCGCCGGCCAGCGGGGAGCTGCTGGGGACGGGCACGCTGTCAGCTCTGGGGTGCGTGGCTGCTGATGACGATGGTACGAACAACGGGTGAGTTGTTGACACTGATGGAACTTTGCTACTTGAATGACTGGCAGCAGAATGATGACCATGGGCTGCTGGTGGGCTTTGTAATCTGTAAATAATTAGTACATCTATGAAATTTCACGTAATGATGATACTGATACTGTAAATAATTTAACAGAGAAGTATAAATATAATTTTATAATAAGATATGTGTAAAAAATAATACCACCAGTGTGATAAAATGTGAACTAACAGCTTAACAATTATTGATGATCCTGTTCTTGTAATATATATATATATATGTATATATATATATATATATATATATATATGCATATATGTGCATACCATGTTTTTGCATGTTTGAGTATTTCAGCACGTATCTGTCTACGTGTATGTATCTGTATGTACAAGCATGTTTGTTTTTCTCTCACCTTGTCGGATTATGTTTGTCCATCTGTCTGGTGTCAGGAACGTGTCTGTGTGCAGGAAGCGCTTTCGCCGGCAAATGTGACGAGCTGTGACTCGACTGGTCTCGGTGATGGTGCTGCTGATTATGGTGGGCGGATGAACGCTTCTCCGAACTGCTTCCGGTGGTCTTCTTCTCGCCGCCGTGCTTGCTGTTCACGACGTTGTTGTGCTGTGACACGGCGGCATGGGTCGGCAAGGCGCTCCCCCGGGAAAGCCGGTCGTGCAGCTTGCCTATGAGTAGATTGTTTTCGTGTATCATCTGTCTGCTCCGGTTTTCAGCCATGACGTATTGCTGTCTCGCCAGTTGTTCCATCGTCTGCATGTAGTGAAGTTCCATCTGGGCCCGGTGTTCGGGCAGGCTGTAAATGCTAAGCTCAGGAATGAAAGGATTCATATTCTGGGCAATCATGGATTCGAGATTTTTCTCAAACTGGCGATGATATTTCGACAACTGGTCGTGAGCCTCTCTGCTTACTTTCTCCAGTTGTTCTGGGGACGGGTAACCGAACGGAAGCAGACTTGCAGGGTATCTAAACGCATTGTGCGGTCGATCTTTCGTTGCGATATCTTCTGCTGTTAACAAACAAGAGTGAAAAAAATCCTATGTTAGTTTTTGAATATTACGAATAAAAAGCTGCTTAAT
>CM022679.1:23367001-23402001 GCA_012295275.1 Chrysomallon squamiferum
TTTTCTCCCGAGCTTTTTACTTTTCTTGGCCGACCTTTTGACTTGGATTTTGCTTTTGCCTTTTTCAACAGCTGTTTTGTCGTCAGGCTTGGTTTGTCGTCCTGGAAAATTGAGAAAGAAAAAAAACACTTAATAAGCAATATGACCTTTTGTCTACATTTACACATGATTTACTCTCTCTTCTGACACTCTGATGTATTACATTTGTTCATTACCAGATTTATTTCAAGCATTAAAATTGTACTAATATACTGATAATAATTATAACAATATCTCACATGTTTTATTTGTAATGTTCATTATTTGTATTCTCTATATTTTAAGCCGCAGACCTTAGCAATGGTATAAATTAAACATGAATTTAAACCAACACAAAAAATACAAACATGAATTTAAAAAAACGCAAATACAGCTATTGAGGCAGACAGTAATTGTAGTTGTGGTGGAGATAAAGATATAGAATTAGTAGACACACTCGTACAAATAGTCATAGTAGTAGCAGTAATATTAACAATAGTAGCCGTAGCAGCAGCAGTTACATCATCAGTAACAGCAGTAATATTAATAAAAACCATTGCTGTCGTAATAAAGGTAATCGGTGAAAAGAAAACTTGAAAAGAAATCGAACAAAAGTAAATTCTTTTCGTTTCTAAGAATGTCAACAAACCGCTCAGTTCTCCAGTACACTCACATTCTTATTTATTACTTCCTTTAATCGATTTATGCATTAGCCCCGAGTTAAAAGTTTGCTATTTTTCATTTACTCCGTCTCTGAAACACGTTAAAACTTGGAAGGTAAAGTCATATATCATGTTTGTTTTGTGCTGGATTGACAAAGTAATGATAAAGTCTAAAAGGAATGTTACGTTTAATGATAATTAAAAATGTAGATCAGCCTAACATACACGTTTTATTATTCAGTAGCGGATTTGAAATCTAAGTGTTTACATTCGAAAGGTTCCCTTAATACTTTTTATCTTCCCGTGTTTGTTTGTTTTTTTGTGTTTGTCTGTGGTTGTTTATTAAGGTGTTTTTTTTCTTCTTCTTTTTAAAAAAAAAAAAAAAACAACTTATTCATTTCTTTTTTTAGCTTATTTATGAATGTTTATTTTTTCATTACTGGTTTTTTTTTTTCTTTCTTTTTTTGAGGAGATATTTTGTAGTTGTTGACGATGTTGTTGTTAGAATAGTCATGTATGTCTTAGTTTATTTATTTATTTATTTATTTATTTATTTATGTTGCGAATTTGTTGTATTTTACTGAACTACACACACACAGGCACATACACGCTCACCCACATTAACACCCACACATAAGCATAAGACACACACAGACACATTATGACATTACTTCTTAACAGTCCAGCACGCACGCGTTTCTGATCACGTTTCGCGCCAAACCTTCTCATTTCAGCGGATAAAGCGGTTGTGCTCGGCTGACAATCTAAAACTGCGCGCTGCAGACGACATCGTATAATCGTTATTTTCCGTAACCGATACGTTCATATCTTATCGCGTACGTAATTTATTTATAGGGATAGACATTTGAAGTTTAACGTAGTTTCATTTATTACTTACGATCGAGGTTAAAATATACAGCGCTTAAATATCGAGTAAACTGACAACAGCTGCACAAGTAATAATAATAATAACAAAAAGAAGAGGAAGAAAAGCAAGAAGAAAAACGATGAAGACAAGGAAGATGACAAGGAAGAACAAGAGGAATAGAATTAGTAGTTGCAGAATTAATATTAGTAAAAGGAACTGTAGATGTTGTTGTATTTTTTTTTTCAGTTGTTGCGGTTGCAGTAGTAGTAGCAATTTCAGCAGCACCAGCATAAAATTTGTAATACTTTATATTCTTATTAGTTTTTATTACTGCATTAGACTTGTAAATCTATATCTACGACAACAAAGGTATCATATTAACATTTTAAGAGAGACAGAAACTGACAGACAGACAAAGAGAGAGGAGAATCCGTTTCTTTTCGTAATTTTTTTAATTTTGTTTTTTTTTTTTTTTTTTTTTTTTCTCCCCTGTTGTTGTGTCAAGATATCTTCTAAATAGCACTGTATTTTATTACAAAGTTTAGTACTAGAATCGGTTTATGTACAATCTACTTAGTGTGAGTTATATTTATCACGTTTTATTGTCGAGAATTGGCATGAAAGCCACGACGCACTCAACCCGATTTCCTACCAGGAAACCGATAAAAATGATCTAAGCGGCAGTCACGTGTTATATGACGTCACGTCGTCAAGCGTAATCCAAGCGTTTGTTAATGCGCAAGAGATGTCTGTCCTGGTTAATAATGCTGCGTCTATAACCTAATACGCGTCCATTTTTTTTTTTTTTTTTTTTTTTTTTTTTCCTATCTTTGTTTCTTACGAAAATAATTTAAAAAAAAAAAATAGATGTTCATCTCTGACGTTTTAAGCTCTCTCCGTTTTTTTTAAAATTCAAATAACTGAACGAAATGAAAGCGACAGAGAGGGGAGTCAGCCATATCAGTAAAGAAGGAAACAAAAGGAAGAGAAGACGTGATGAAACGAATGAATGAATGACTAAAATATAATAAGAAAAGAAGGAAATATAATCTGCCTAATTTTAATTAGGAGACATTGGTATTTATTTATTTATTTAACAACATTCATTCATTCTAATCACTATTTAAAAACATCTACATTCAAATTTCAAAACTGCCAATAAATAATATAGCAGAGAAAATTACTTGCCTATATTAGTTACCGCCCTGCATAAATAACTAATGATTAGTAACACCATTATTTGACAAATGTCGAAACTGCACCTTTAACGTAGGTTAAAACAGGTATTATGTTCTTAGTATCCTTGGACATAATTATGGCTGTCTGGTTAGGGCACTTGCCTAACTATGATAAAGTTGCAAGATCAGAAGAAGCTTCCCCATCCGGGTTTTTCACCGTCATTACGTCATTACGAATAAGTTTATCAAAGGCGGAAGTTCTTTTTAAAGGGAAAGTGGGTTTGTTTTGTGTGCTGTTTTTTTTTTTTTTTTTTTTTTTTTATATATATATATATTTGAAATAAAAGACACATGGTCGTATTGTATGCTGTTTGTCATAATTTTATATCATCGTCATTAGCACCATAAATACTATTGATATTATTATTTTTGTTTTTCTTGTTGTTCTTGTTGTTATTTTTAACGGTATAACTCTGTTAATATAATTAAGAAATCTTACAAATCTCTCTCTCTCTCTCTCTCTCTCTCTCTCTCTCTCTCTCTCTCTCTCTCTCTCTCTCTCTCTCTCTCTCTCTCTCTCTCTCTCTCTCTCTCTCTCTCTCTCTCTCTCTCTCTCTCTCTCTCAATTCTAACTATGGGCATCTTAAGCAAGTGACGCACTAAGTCGGCAAATCAATCCACGTTATCTTCCAGATTAATTTATGACGGAACTACGTCAATAAAGGCAAATCGATAAAATTACAACGGTAATGCAAGAAACGACAGCCACGTCAAATAAAACCGTACAAGAGTGCGACCAACCAAGCGATGTAAAATATTAATTATGAAAACCAAACATTTTTAGCCAGATGTGCTGAATATCTCTGGTCGTGGCATATTATCTTCAGACAGCTATAATATAAACTGAACAAATGGATTTGATATTGGACGACTGTATAAAGGGATTTGCGATCGATTCCCGTCACTTGCTAAGTTTTTATTTTGATATTTCCAATAAAGCCTCGATAAATGTTTATATAAGTATTTATTATAAAAAGTCTGTGAATAAATAAAAACGAAAATAAATAAATAAATAAATAAATAAATATCTAAATCCTGAAACCTATCGGTTCTAAAGTGTACATTTTCATAAGAAAAATAATCAACTAACAGTGAAATGTCCACAACGTGTATTCATATCTAAATCAAACTTCTTTTTAAAATATAAATGAAATGAAAATTTTTTAAAATAAATAAATAAATAAATAATAACGATTACATATTCGCACTGATGGAAAACTTTATTTTTCTGGTTTTTATAGAGAGTAAACCAAAAATTAACAAAACTGCGTTGATTTGAATTCATATTTTAAAAACACAGTATTCAATTTCGAAGTTTTTTTTATGATTATTTCTTTTATTTATTTATTTATTTATTTATTTATTTATTGTTTTTGTTTTTGTTTTTGTTTGTTACGTTGACTGACGATGATGATCGTGCTGTAGGATGATAATAATTATGATGAATGTGACCGTGCGCGTGCGTGCACTGTAGCACGTGTAGCCGTCCTTTCCAGGATGAGGATGATAAGAAGAAGAAAAAGAAGAAGACGATGAAGAAAAAAAAAAAAAAAAAAACTTCCCACTGCAGCCTCGTCCCTGTTAGCGTTTTGCGCACCGCCCGTATAATTATTTTACAAGACTTCGATTCGCTGACAGTCTCGTGCATTTTAAACGCCGACAGCTGCGTTGCCGCACGCAGCAGACGCAAAAGTGAAGTGTAATGAAAAGGAGCCCGGTTATTTATTCAAAGTCGTCTACATAACGCGTCAATATATATTAGGAAAATGTGACTGGGATTGTCGATGACCTAACTGTCTGAACGTAACCAGCGTGACAGACAGTTCGTGACGCGTAATTACGTCACGGAAATGCAACGTCTTTTTTTTTTTTTTTTTTTTTTTTTTTTTAGACTCTCTCTCTCTCTCTCTCTCTCTCTCTCTCTCTCTCTCTCTCTATATATATATATATATATATATATTAAATATTTAAAGAGCGAGAGAGAGAGAGAGAGATTTCGTTTTTTTTTAATCAATACTTTTACAAAATGGGTTTCATAATAATAAAATTATAGTCAGACTTATTCTCGACACTACCGATGCTCTTTCGAGCAACAACAAAAAATTCCAAAATAATTTTCTTTTCTTTTTCAATTTATCGGGCTCCGCTTAAGTCCACAACAATGGACACCATAATAAAATGTCGGATACGCTTTCTTCCTGTTAACAATACATTGATTGTGATAAACGAAACTACAGCGATAAAAATATTTTTTTCCGAGCTTTACCGATATTTGGCAAATTGACAAAAACGAGTTTTCTATAGGTTGAAACGTGTCATACCATACCACTCGGCGTGAAACTGTTTCGCTAATATCAATTTCACTAAACGCTTTACCGTAAACCTCTTATTTTTTGCATTTATTTATTTATTTATTTATTTATTTATTTATTTATATATATATATATATATTTATTTATTTATTTGTTTGTTTGTTTGTTTGAATGTGTGTTTTTTTTATATCTCTTTGTAAATCAACAATAGTTTTGTATTAATTGGATTTAAATATTTAACATTATTCACTATTTATATAAATTAGACAAACATTTATTTTCTACTGCCGTGCAATTAAATTTAATTAATTATGACGTCTTTTAAACTAACTACATCCCCCGTACCAATCACCGTCACCCCTCCCACCCCACCCCCGTACGAACTCCAAGAGCCGCTCTGATTTCGATTCGCAAATATTTCCTTTCCGTGATGACAAAATGACCCTGTTAGATTACCATCGATGTTTTAGCCAGAAGGCAGGCAAGGCAGGCAGCCATTTTCTGTGAAGTGGGTTTCTTTCAGTAGAGTCTCCTTTGTTAGCGAAAGCTATTTCAACAAATCGCCAAAACGGCTTTCGAAGCCGTGAGAGAATCGCGTGCTAACGGAAATTTCTTTTCCATTACGGCGTCGCCATGCGAGCGAAGGATGCGGAACACATCGTTAAACTTCGTATAGCTCCGCGCTCGGTCCCGTCGCGTCGTCTGTTCTCAGTTGATCTCCTCCGGTTGGGATCGGCCATTAACCGTACGAAGATAATAACAAAAGGGTTTTGAGCACGTATGGGAACGATTGCGAACTGCGCGGGTCTGGCTTAACCGTTATTTATCGAAATTCATCAATCGCTGTCGAAATTTATCGACAAGTCCAAATTGCCAGACTTTGGACTCTTCGTGTCACGAAATCTCAGGCAGAGGTTATTCCTGAAAATGGGGGGGGGATTCATTTTACGTCGTTAGTGTGTGTGTGTTTGTGTGTGTGTGTGTGTGTTTGTGTGTGTGTGTGTGTGAGTATGTGTGTGTGCGTGCGAGCGCAAGTAGGTGCGTGTTTTTGTTATAAGAAATGAAAGATACATCAAAGATGGAAAGTAATTCACTAAATTTTCAGTTTTAGTAAATTGATGGCCGAAATATTTTAAAGCTATTATTGGCGCATGTTTTGAAATACGACTTTACTTAAAAAAAAATTTAAAAAATTAAAAAAAAAAATTAAAGTTTTTATAATAATAATTATTATATTTTTTGTTTCAAAAATTAATTTATTTTTATTTTTAGCATCAGTATCATCATCAATATTATCATCATCATCATCTGTTATCTTTTATCTTTATTTACGAGTAACAATTCATTTCCAACTAACGATCCTACGGGGGGGATAAGGTTAACACGTCTATTTTCTACATAAATCTCCATTTTCCTTTCGCTACAGAGTTCACTGAGGTGAATCGAATTCTGTTTGATTCAACCTTCTTGATCAATAAGTAAGAAAATTAAGTCATCTGGGACGCACTGTGAGCTCGAATTGTTTGAAACTAATCAATATCGCCTTCGAGATGACGTCTATCGATGACCGGCGTTTGTCAAGAATGTCGTTTACATACACTCATTTCTCTCTATCTCTGTCTCCTTTCCTTCTTTCTTTTTTTTTTTAATATTTATTTATTTTAACACGCCACAATCTGGCACCGAGCCAAAACGGATACTTTGTTTCTCAAGTAAAAACAGGGCGGAAGTCACGCTCGGCGCCGTAGACTGTTTCTTTAATTCCCAGGCCCCCAGAGTATCGATAATGCAGGCCGTTTCGGAGGCACGGTCGCAGGTCTAAACAATTATTGTCAATATTAAAACACGGTTCGTTGCCATGGCGACTGACGTAAAAACTTGGGTCAGCACGTGATCGCCCAACGTAACTCCCGTTTGTGAAAAATGAACCCTCGAGATTGCCGCGTGCCGATAAGCGCGGTGTTCCGCCTCGCGGAGCTCCGCATCTCGTCTGCAAACTGAAATGATACGAGGTCGAGGCTATTGTGTGACAAAGTTCACGCGCGCTTCCCCTCCGGGCGCACGCAACCCTAAACTCGTCTCTGCCATTTCCTGTCTTAGGAGAAAGCGTCACAAGAAAAGAAAAAAAAAAAAAAAAATTTTATCCATCAGCTATCGACTTCTTGCCTTTTAACTATCCCCGATAGCAAATATATAAATCAAACTTGTTTCTGGTGCTAAAAGCCGCTTATAAATAGCACTGTGTTGAGCTTTTGAGAGCGTTATTAATTACAAAACGAGTTATCATAAAAATAAGTCTAAATTTAGAAACGGTGACTGATAGGGCTGAGTTTTATTTTTTCTTCAAAGTTACTGAAATAAGTGAGCATTTACGGCGCCGTAATTTGAACAGTTTATAAATAATTTTCGACATATGTTTTAGTTAGGTAAAAGAAAAGAAAAACAAAGATATTTTCGTTCACTACGTGGTGTGAAGAAATGCCGAACACAGATAACTAACAAAATGTTGACCTTGTGTGTCATCTACGGCACATAAATAACGTACTGCTGGAGAAAAACTGCGTATTTAACGATCACGTATGGAAAAATTAATTATTAGTAATCCCTTCAACGTAAAAGCGATTATATATATATGTGCCATGTCTGATATAAAGAGAACGAACAATAGAACGACAGACAGAAAGATGAAGATAAATATGGAGAGAGAAAAAACAACAAAAAAAACAGTCAGGCTCACTATGGCTGTTAATCTTTTGTTTTTCTCTGCATTTTCTGTATTTCTTAAGTATTCATTTGGAATTTTCAGTACATTTCGTCCTGTTACTGCTGCTGCTGCTACTACTAGTACTGCGTCAATTGATAATAATAATAATAATAATAATAATAATGATGATGATGATGATGATGATGATAAGTACGTACCGCGATAATTTATATGCGATATTCACTTTTAAATTATATTTACAATTCGATCTGCTTTTCTTGTTGTATGTGTGTGTGTATGTATGTGTGTGTGTGTGTGTATATATATATATATATATATTCTAAACATCGAGTATGTTTCAGCTGTAAAACAAAACAGTATTTTTTCTTCTCTCGCGACCCAGACCGCGCAGTTAAATAAATCTCGAGACGGTTGCGCTGTTGTTGTTGCTGCCGATGTCGTCATTTCGGCGTGTTTTATTAATGCACTGACGCAGCTCGATACTGCGGATACCGTTTACGACTTTAGACGAGATCTGCTGATACGAATGTCGATGCGGTTGTAAACGACTGATGCAGAATGATGGATTTATGAAAGCGGCATTAGCGTGCTTCAGGATCGTGTAAAGATTTTATTGTAGGTACACCGCGGTGCGCGCCTTTTGCGGCGCGATTTACCACAAGCATCAGCAGCAAGAACAATGGATGTGTTTTTTGCCTTTGATTAATTACAAATGTCCAGTAAATATCAATACGGGAAATAGATGTCTTCCGAATCAACAAATGATATAAATTAAACGATAATAGTTGTTTCTAATGATAGAAAGAAAGAAAGAAGAGAAAGAAAGAAAGAAAGAGGAAAGGATGCAAGGAGGGAAGAAAGAAAATATTATGAAAATTTAAGAACGAAGAATGAATGAAAGAAAATGGGAAGGACGGAATGCCAGGGAAAAAAAAAAATAATAATAAAAAGCAAGAAAGAAATGTGTAAAAATAGAAAGAAAAGCTGAAACACGAAAAAACGAATAAAAATTGGCGAATAAAGAAGAAAGGAGAAAAAGTTCCCAAATGAAGGCAACAACGAAAGAAAGAAAAAGACAGAAAGAAGAATGAATGAATGAATGAATGAATGAAAATAAAGTCCAAAAGTAAAGACGTGAAAAGAGAAAGAAAGAAAACTAAGAAGTGAAAGAAAGAAAGAAAGAAAGAAAGAAAGAAAGAAAGAAAGAAAGAAAGAAAAAATAATGAAAAGAAAGTAAGAGATAAAGGGGGAGAAATGATTACTGTTAAAATGATAATTATGGTCTACAGGACCCACGGTTTTCTCTAGTCCAAGCTCTTGACATGGCAGCCTTGAGTTACCAGTAATTTTACTCAATTAAATTGAGTCGATTCTCGCATTTTGCCTCCTTAATTATAGATTTTTGCCATCTGATGTGGGTCACGCTGTTCACAAAACACTGGGAAATGGCTTCGTGGCCGTGTTTTCGTAACAGAAGGAAATACCGTTTAATTTGACTGAAATTTGGGAAATTTTCCCTTTAATCGTTTGTTTATTCGTTCATTTGTTATTTCGCTCGTTCGTTCTTTTCATTTATTTTATTCTGTTGTTGATAATAATAATAATAATAATGCGATACAGATGTACTTCATTTTTTTTATTATTATTATTTATTTATTTATTTATAATCATACTTATTTACAAAGTAAATTATATATAGCTAAGTTATTTATTGAAACAATTAACGATTTATTTACTCCAAACTACGAATTTTTTCTTCTATATTTTATTTACTAAAGTTATGTATTTTTTATTTACTGAGATTTTTCTTTCTTTATTTCTTTATTTATTTATTTATTTATTATTATTTTTTTTTATTTATTTTACTTTATTTTTTTACTGCTGGTCTAGTGATTTATTTACTTTCTAATTTATTTCACTACAAAATTTCATGTCCTCTTCTTCTTCATCTTCCCAGTTATCATCATGTGATTAAACAGGTGACATCAATTACCGATTTTTCACACCTTCCAACATCTTTGAGAAGACACGAGAATTTAAAAAATAAAGTACAGAGGAAAAAGAAGGAGTCGGGAACCGAAACGTATTATAAAAGAAACTGTTTGTTGTACGGATTCGTATGATTTGTTAGGGCTGAAAAGAACCGAGGCATTACTTGCGTAACATTAACAGTTTCATTTCGTATCAAAGTGCAAGGCGAAACCCTAGAAATAATCGGTTAGTCCTGTGATGTTTCTTTGTCTTCGTTGGCGGTGTTTTGTATTGACCGCTTTTTAAAGGGGCATTAACGCAAGTTGCTTGCCCGACTAAACAGCCGAGGGCGATCCTACAGTAATCAGTAAACACCATCTTTGGAGAGTCGAACTTTGACACTAAATACATATTTACTTTGCTGTTTGTCAAAGTCCGTTCGACTTTTCCAAGGATAATCATTAATAAGAAGAAGAATTTTTAAAAATATATATATAAATAAATAAACAAGATAATATAATCAGTCGTGTAGTAAACTTTTATGAAATGTCACGCTGAGTATAATATCGAAAATTAATAAATGAATAAATAAATAAATAATAAATGGGCTTTATTAAGTATATTAACATTTTTTTTATTATTTATTTATTAGTTTACTAAAAAGAAAAACAGCGGAATCTGATTTTACAATTTAGTTTGGCGCATCTGTTAAAACGGAACTTTTGAAAACTTTATTTTTTTAATCAATTGCTTTTAAGATTTTATATCGTGCCGCCTTCATCGGTACACATGTCCGCAAATATTTAACCCATTTACTAGCCTTAATTCACATATTCTTATAGCACTTTCCGTCCATAATTCGCAACAAAGAAATCCCTGCATCGACGTACACACCCCGTCGTGTAATATTTGAACGACTTCGTGAAAGAAAACAAAGTTAGGGCCGTCGCTTCATTACTGAAAAGGGGCGGGACTCTCGGTATTGACAATACGCGGGAAAATGTCACTTGGGAGTAAGCAAACTATGCAGGCGCATTTCGGAGATAGCGATAATGGCTGACGGAGTTATGTCAATCAATAACATCTGTTCTACGCGCCTACGAAAACCCAACCATGATTACACAGTCGTCTCCAAGACTCTGTGTTGTGTTTTTACAATTACATACAAGTTGTTTCCCCCCCCCCTCACGTGTGTTGCCGATACGCCGAAGCGACTGTATTAAATAACAGCATCAGCTAACCGGAAGTCGGGTGACGTCATCGAATGTCTGTTGGAAACGTTACGCCATATTTCTTTTTTTTTTTTTTTCACTTTCTTCTTCGACTTTTTTTCTTCTTTTTTTTTCCACTTTTTTCTTGTCTCACTTTCGCAGGATGTATATTTATCCATTGCGCACGTGCGCATATTTATGAGTACGCGAATTCAAAGAATTATGGTTAAGCGGGATGTATTATTTTTTTTCTTCTTAGTAGTAATACCAGCTTTCTCGATATAATTACATAATTATATATTCATTTTTTTTTCTTTCGCTCTTCTGTCTACATCTATCTTGTCTGTTTATCTATCTATCTATCTATAAACCTACCTATCTGCCTATCTTCTATCTATCTATCTGTCTGTCTAGCTATCTATCTCTCTGCCTTCCTATCTGTCTATATACCTATTTATTTTCCATCGTTAATTAATCAAATCTCGTTCTTTCTGTATTTATCGGCGTCTTTCTCTCTCACTCTCTCTAATTAAAATTTCCTACCCTTCTCTTCGCCTAAGATAAGTGGAAAATTTTTGGAGCTGAAGGTCAATAACTTTGACCTTTTGTTCAAACCGAAAAACGTGTCTTACGGATCCGTAATCCGCGGATGCCTCTGTTTCGCCACGGCGTGGCGTGTTTGAGTGAACACGGTCACCAAAATAGATCCTCGAGCCTGTGAAACACGCGTGTTTGCGAGCGAGATAGGAGAGCTCGATAAATCGCTATTTTCGTCGGAAAAACAAAGAAAGAATCGCCACAGATGAAAAAAAAAGGGACGAGAAGAAAACAAACAAAACAAGAGATGTTATACTCATTAAAAAAAATTAAATGTTTTAGTTTTGTTACTTTGCATTAATGTTTGATTCATTGTTTAATTATTATTTGTTATTATTTACTTTCTGGTTATTTATATAGTTGAAAAAGCATTGCTAATGTCTATCGCAAATATACAATTTCGTATGTCTTCCAGTCAAAATTCAGTATGTTTATTTATTTACTTTTCGAGATATCTGTTTCTGTTGTTATTTTTATTAGTTGCTGCTGAGTTTATTTCAACAGTATTCTGGGATATTAATATGATCTACAAAATGTTCTCTGTGTGAAAAAAAAAAAGTATTTTAATAATAAAATAATTTATCTGTTTAAATCAATGACAAATTGAATAAATAATAACATTTGTCTAAACCTTCAGTTCCTTGAAATGTACGTGTGTGGAAGTCTGTTACTTATTTATTTATTTATTTATTTCTGATTTGCGTATTTCATTTTGTGTTAAAGTTTCAATAACGTAACCATAAATTTACTAAATTAACGACAATACATACGTCGCCATGTTACAGAAGAAACAGTGCATTAAAACCGAAACTGAAACATATACCCTCTTTACCTCCGCCCTACCTACCTATCTATCTATTTGTCAGTCTGTCTAAGTCTAATAATAATTTGCAGATAAACTGCTTCTCTCTCTAGCTTGATTCCCCACTTTCTCGTAAATACGGTTTTACGTATAAGAACGCTATACAAGTATTTAGGTCATACGCTACGCCGGCGCGGCCATTTAACACAATAAAAGTGATTGAAAGCCAAGTAACTTGAGTGTCGATACTTTTCTTTGTTCATGTAACCGCGTTCACTCAGCAGCACGTCAACAATTTTGGCAAAAAAAAAATATAATAATAATAATAATACTCAAAACGTGTACTAACAAACCTACTCCATTTTTATTCCTTTCTTTTCTTACTCCTTTTCTTTCTTTATTTTTTTTTTCTTTTTTCATTTCGAAGCGTGACTATCAAATGACATTCCCGCGCTTTTGGGTTTCGCTCCAACAGACAAAGAAAGAACGGGGAGAAACTGCGTCCTGCATGCAAAACGATAAGAAAAAAAAAAAAAAAAAAAAAAATCTTATTTGATTTAGTAGCAGCACAAAAAAAGCGAGCGCGCATGACCCAGCGTTTCACGGGCAATCAAAACGAACGCGTCCAACTTTTATGTAAAGCGATATGGCCAAGTTACGACTCCGTAATTTCTTCATGGCACGCACGCTTTCAACAAAGTTTGCTCGCTATCGTGTGCTATTTTGGGAGAAATGGTTCATTAAGAACCTTCGTTATTTCTTTGACGCCACTGAACGTAGACAAAGGCTGGTTTCGAAACGAGGTTTAAAAATAAATAACACGAGTAAAAAGGCCTGTAAAAGTCTGCGCTGAAATTTATGCAGTTGCGATCGAACATTTATGACAAGGTGTAAAACAAAGCTAACAAAAAAAAAAGACAAAAAAGGGGACATAATATTATTTAAGAGTAAATTTAACAGTATGTTTTTGAAATGTTAAGTACCGCAGCTGTCATATATGTACAGAAATCGATTTAAACCGTTATTGTATTATTCATATACTTGAGTGTGTGTGCGTGTGTGTGTTTGTGTGTGTTTGTGTGTGTGTGTGTGTGTGTGTGTGTGTCTGAGAATAACAATTTTTTTCCTCATTATGTTATGACTGAATTAATTAATTAATTGCGGGATTACTAAGTGCAACCTAACACCACAACCGCCAATTTTTCTAAAACGCTTACACAAAAGAATACATTACAATAACGACAACAGTAGATATTACACAAACTTCATCATCAACAACAACAACAACAACAACAACAGCAACAACATCAACATCAATAACAACAACAATTGTTTTCGTTTACAAGAACCAGATGAAAATCGCGTATCCCTGGAACTTGTGCAGCGCAGCCATCCCGCCCTAGTTTCCGCTCTGGAAGAAGCTGTAAAACGTACAGGATGTTTTGGACGTTAACTTTCGTCACGCGGTTTCTCCGAGGCTTTCGTTTCCTGCCATACTGGATCACCCCGTTTTTAGCAGGTTAACGAGTCACACGATACACGAAATCTTTGTATTACATTCACACAGCCACCTCGATATGCCGCGATACACGGTCCTGCGTTAATAGGTTCATTTTATATACGTCATCACGTCATTCGTCTGTAACAAAACGCCCGTATTATAGATATTATATTATTATTATGTCGTTGATGTTGTTGTTGTCGTTGATGCTAAACGAATACAGAACGAAGCGAGCTCTGACGAAAACGAATAACAGTTATGATTTATTAATTGCCGCACTTTGAATAAAATGTTAAAAGTATCGCGTGTTGCTTAAATAAATTACACTATTTTAATAATCTACGAAACTTTGCTGGGATAATGAAAAGACGTAATGGAAAGACATTTGATGAAATCTACGACGTCGTCTCCTTTTTCATTCTTTTTTTAGTTCTTCTTCAGAATAATTAATAAGAATGGAAAAGACTCTAAAATTATTATGTTATAAAAATATTTATGAGAAAAAAAAAAATGTTTTTAATTTTAATCCTTACACCATTATCAAACCAAAATTACCTTACTGAATTTTACAATTGTGAAAATGAAAGTGAAACTTAAAAAAAAAGAGATGAAACCAACATAATTACCAACAACAACGATATCTCGGTAAATAACAAACAATAACAACCACAGTGCTAACCAAACCAACAACAGCAACAGCAGCAACAACAACAACAACAACAACAACACAACAACAATATTGTACATAATAAATAAAGCGTCGGTTTTAAAAGCAGCGGTGTTTTCGTCATGATAAATTTAAATGTCAAAAATAAATTATTTACCCCCGAAGCTGCTGATCAGTTATTGATTAGCACGCAAGTCTGGACCACGATTGATAACAACTATCCGACCGTGCCCTTGGGCCCCAAAATCCGATACTCTGGTTTTTCAGTGCGTCTACGGCGGAATTTTAACACGATACACTAGTGATTTTGACGATCAAGAATAGCCTAATACAGAAAACGTGGCGACGCAGAAATACGTGAACATTGTCAGACACGATTCAGAACGTTTAATGAATACAATGAAATGAATCATTATCATTATTGTTGTTGTTTCTGGGTGGGGTTTTTTTTTTTTCTTTCTTTTTTTATTAATATTAATAAAAGAAAAAAGAAAGAAAGCAATAATGATAATGATAATAATTTTTACATATATATAACGTTTTTAATTTCTCTTCTTTCTTTTTTTCTCTAGGTGATGAGAGTTTCAAACTATTGAATTAAACTTATTTTAAACATTTTTGTTTTTATCTATCTTTGTAATTAGTATGTATGCTTTAATTATAAATACACAAGCGGACCCGAAATATAAAACATGCAGAAATACAAACATCTTTACGGACACCCCGTACACACATTCGCATTTGAAAAACCAACACACACACACACACACACACACACACACACACACACACACACATAATAAGTGATATTCAATTCCCTTTTTTTCTTCTTCTTTTTTTTTTGTTCCCTTTCTCAGATCAGGTGTTAAGTTCGTTACGCTTCAATCATTAACAGCAATTCACTTCGCATTCAAGCAACGTTCGAGTACGTTTGAATATTTTCTCTCCAACGTCTATCAACTGCGCAGACGTGAAACTTGCCACAAGACGTCACGTTATACATTGTTAGCATCTGGATCACTGCCAAAAATATCTGCGGTCTTTGAAAAGACTGACTCGGATAATCATTTGTTAGACGCAGTAGATATTACGTACTTTGAAAATAATAATAATAATAATAATAATAAAGTGGATGTATCCTGTCTTTATCACAGTTAGTAAGAGATTATTAATCAAAATAATCAAGAGATTAATAACGTGTTGTGGAATTTAGCGTCAATGTCATTTGAGAGAGAGAGAGAGAGAGAGAGAGAGAGAGAGAGAGAGGGGAGAGAGAGAGAGAGAGAGAGAGGGAGATGGAAAAAGACAGAGGGGCTTTAAGAGGAGAAAAAATATATTGGATTTCTCTGACGATTTGTATTTACGATACCAAGTGAATTTTTCATTTCCGTTGAAAAAAACGTTTTAAAAAAAAAAAAAAAAAAAAGTTTATTACTCGAGTCAACATGGCAGACATAGTAAGACAGCAATTGCGTCGGAAGTAGTCGGAGACAGACGCGATGTTAGGCCGCGGATTAATCAAAAGTTACTGATTAAGCGAACGTGATACCTAGACTTCGTGTCTCTAGCTATTTCCACTCAATCGATAGCTGGTACATCTCTTTTGAAAACAGTTCAAGCAACATTAATTAGAAACGGTCGAACATAGACAGTTCACCTTTTTCAAAAGAGCGCCTGGTCAGTCCGTTATTGGCTTCTGTTTGACAGCCGTAGTTTCGAATCTGCTAGGACGGCTGCATTTTCAAGTGACAGAAAAAAGACGGAAAGAAGAAAGAATACACACATAGCGATCTATTGATTAAAAAAAAAAACGATGGATGGATGGATGGATGGATAAGTTGACTGATTAATTAACTGACTAACTGATCGTTCGATCGAATGACAGATTAAACAGAAACGTATCGACAGATAAATACAGAAACATTACATTATGCGCTGTTAAGAAATATTGCAATTGCTTACTTTTCTTTTTACGACTTTTCACGAAATATAAAACGTGAAAGGTAATAACGAAGCAATGAACATTTTAGCATTTAGATAAGATATTTCAGTATTCAAACTGATCGTTTTCACAAGCGGAGATTTAGGCTCTTGATAAAACTGTTTAGCAAATGATATCCATCAGTTAACAAATGTGAATATCATGAAAGCTCTGAGTAAAATCTATAAAACTCCGGATACAGTCATTAAATTCCACAGACGCGCTACATCTGTTATCAGTCTATTCACTCGTAAAAAATGCATAGCAGCGAGATCAAAAATACTGGTCACATCTCGCATACGTTATTTCGTTCAGTCTGAAATAGAATCTCTCTCTCTCTCTCTCTCTCTCTCTGCTCTCTCTCTCTCTCTCTCTGTGTATGTGTGTGCGAATGTGATTCTTTATTTCTCCATCCATCCTTCCATCAATCGAGCCATCTACTTTTTCTCTCTCGCATATTCACACTTAACTATACTATTTAAATTGTGTTTCTGGTGCTATTACAAACAGGACCACAATACACCACTTAAATTAATTTCTAAGTACTTCAATGATAATTTAATTAATTTGATAACTAACTTTCTCTCTCTCTCTCTCTCTCTCTCTCTCCCATCAAAACGGACACGACCGAAATGAAGAGTCCCCAGTATGTACACCCATACACGACTTGCTAACGAGCATCTATTTAACTTTCGTGTCTACACGTTAAATAAAGGTTTGCATGCGACGCCGACATGCGGAGACGACGGGGCCGAAACGTCGTCGCCATAGCAACACGCGTGTTGACCCAAATGAACGCGACAGAACCACGTCAAAAGGACACTGGACGGTCACTTAGGGTGTAACAAAATCGCTTCTTTGTATCGCCGTGTGGTGTTTATGTCCTCGCTCGTTTTTCGGTTACTACCTCTGAATTTACCACATGCAGTGCTTTTGTATAATGCTTAGATGGGTTTTTCTATGCCGTCACTGAAGCATGAATAAATAATTAAAGTACAATAAAAAATAAAAAAATAAATAAAAGTTTTAATTTTATGGTACGTATGAGAGAGTAAAATGAAAAAATTAAAGATTTCATTATTATTATTAGTAGTAGTAGTAGTAGCGGTAGTAATAGTAGTGGTAGTGGTAGTAGTAGTAATGGTTGTTGCTGTTGTTGTTATTATCATGATTATGATGATGAATGATGATGATGATGATTATTATTATTATTATTATTATTATTATTATTATTATTATTATTATTATTATTATTAATATGGATTATTAATATAAAGTAATAAATATAATAGTTAATTATCATCTTCTTCGTTTTTGCCATTATTTCTTTAAAAAAACATTACTTAATATTAACACAAGGAAATTCGTTTATAAATTCGTCTGATCCCAGCGCCCTACTCTGATAGCTGAGAAGGCACGACTTATTGCATCAGTTTCGCTACAACCATTCATGCGTAATAATCGAATGACGTCAGCAAAAGACTGCCGTGAAATAAGCACGTTTTCCTAGTAGACGACATTCGTCTTAAATAACATTTCAGCTGACATCATGTGATCCGTGATCGCTGGTAGCGTGTTAAAATTGATGAGATTCGACTGTCACATACGTCATAGTTTTGTCTGTTTTTAATTTAGTTTATTATCGGAACGAGGATGTTATCACAACTACCGAGTGACCCCGAAGAAGTGGCATTCTTTGTCTGAAATGCAAGCGTAAAATTATGACGTCAGAGAAAAGTCCGTACGGAATGCTCGCGTGATCTTAGTTATTTTTAATTATTATTTATTATCTTTAGCATTCAAATGATAGCCAAAACGTGATCATATTTAAACTGCACACATAATCGTAATTTACATTAAATAGCATTTAGCTGAATTATGTGTTTTCTGAAGTAATGACCCATAACTGCTATCTGGGAAAGTTCCCACCCAGGAGAATCTAAATTTTTTTTTTTTTTTTTTTTTTTTTTTTTTTCTTTTCTCATAAATTTGAAACGGAATATAGTTAACAAACGCATAAATAATAATATCTTGCAATCGATCACTGTAGCAATACTATTTTCCTTTTCTTCTTTTTTTAAAAATATATATAGCCAAAGGTCAAAAGGTGTGACAGCCGTTCGAGCGCCGAATCGTTAACCCACTTTGTTTCTCATTCAGGATGTTTGCATATGATGACGCAAATAAAAAAGTAATAAAAACAATTACTATGGTAATTAAAAAGGCGGTATGAATACTTACAATGACATTTATTGGCCAGTTTTGCAAAACAAAGTTACACAGTTTTAAATTTTCTGTACGACGGTAATGATACAAACTACGACAGTAACAATGCTAATTAAAACTATTTAAAGAAAGAAGAAGAAATATCAAGCAGGATGAAAACAAATGGGAGCAGAATTTAAGGACAAGTTCGAAAATTAAAGATAAAATAAATGTCTAGCAACTCCATTTCTGTTTAGATGAAAAGCATTATTCCTAAACATGGTTTATTTGAATCTCAGAAGAATTTCAGTTAGCGTTTTGATACTCCTCGTTTTGTTTCAGGTTCAAAATTCAGCGTTATTCTGTTTAGAAACACTAATCGCAATTACTGAATTAAATATCGTAACTTCCAGTGATGTAAATACTACCAGCTCATGAAATATGTTACCTTTTTATAAAAAAAAAAAAAAAAAAAATCTAGACGTTTTCCTAACTCACATTACCATTAATATTAAAATGTATTCATATTCAGATGTCGTTAAATCAAATTAAAATTTCCGACTTTCGTTTATTCTATCCCTTTTTTTCTCTTCTTCTTCTTATTCTTCTTTTTATATATAAATTTTTATTTTTCGTTGTTGTTTTTTTTTATTTATTTATTTTTTTTTTTTTTTTTTTTTTTTTTTTTTAAAGAATATCAGTTAGAACTTAGAGTAGTTTAGAAATATTATCAGTTTTTCGACAAAATGAAAAAGCGTTGACGTTTATTAGGCTATAATTAACACAAGAGATACGGAAACGTAATTACCCAGTGTTTTTACGACATAAGCCGATGTACAAACAAAGCAGATAAAATACAAACCCCAAGTGACTGATGTGTTCTCTGCTCGACAGAACAATTCACGTCAGAAAAATTACACCGAGCTAGTTATGTGTTTGTGTTTATATGTAAGTTTATATTCACAGTACATAAATAACAGGATATCGACTGTTTAGATTAGTGCATATTTCTCTCTCTCTCTCTCTCTCTCTCTCTCTCTCTCTCTCTCTCTCTCTCTCTCTCTCTCTCTCCCTCTTTCTTTCATGACGTTCATGAAAAATTCCATACATTTTTTATCAATCTCTTGAATATTTCGATTAATAATCTCTTACTGACTGATAAAGACGAGAAACATCCAGTTTATTATTATTATTATTTTCAAACTACGTAATATCTACTGCGTCTAACATATTATTTCAATTAGTTCAATTTAGCATTCATGCCCCCAGACTTTATTTTCACCCAGCTTTACCCTTCCTTCATTAAATATAATATCAGACTGGTTCCGCTTATATCTCTGCTAACTGCATTTCAGTTCGTTCCGGGCATGGGGTACGTACGTACGAGTCTAAGCAGACGAGACCATATGTGGATAATGTGAATGCGAGTTGATTGCGCATGACTTTAACGTTTTCCACGTGTACGTGTTTGACTGGTGGCGAGATCTTTTTACATCCGCGGCCCTCCATTGTGCGGCTTATACTCGTGTAAACAAACACATCCTCGAAATATCTGGAGCGTTTCATGCCCAGGTAATATTACGTCGATTAATCTTGGTCCGTATCGTCCGGTCCCCGCGGGAATCATTATCAGATAAGCTAAAAGCCAGCGAAGCGTCGTAAACTAGCGCAAATTTCATACTTTGTCGAGTTCCAATTCTCCAGCACGTAAATAACCGGTTTGCTATAACATTATATCTTTTTTTTTTTTAAGTATCATAATTTTCTTTTAGTCACCCCTTTGTGCGTTTTATCTTTTCGTTCTTTAGTAAGAAGTTGTCATGGTTTTTCTGACTGCTTGCCAACTATTTTTTATATTTTTATATTTTTATATTTTTATTTTTTTTTTTTTTTATTTATTTTTTTTTTTTTTTTTTTGGCTTCGCATAAATGAAACGAGAACTCAAATGCATGCATGCATCCACGTCTATAATACACACATACACCGTAGTAGCAAAAATAATGTTATAGCCTATAAATATATTAATTGGACAATCAGCATTATCGAGCTTTAAACGAAAGGCGTGAGAATTACGAAAACGCTCCGATATGTTCGTAAACATGAAAAGCTTGGATCGATCGCCATTATAATGAATCCTTGTTATTATTATCGGGAATTTGCTGAGGGAAAAAAGTTTTTTTCCTAGACAATGGGAAAAGTTTGCGAATAACGACCGGCAGAGGCCGCCATCTTGGTTTAAAGCCGCTTCGCGTCAAACCTAATCGATGAAGCTTATTGGCTGATTCGCTTAAATTTTGTACGGCACGAGCCGGCTGTGGAAAAACCTCACTTGTGATAAAAGTCACGAAAGTGTTTCGAAAAGGATTGACTAACTCATAAAAGAAAGCGTCGTTTGCCATTCTTGGTTTAAGATGGTCGCTACTAAAAACATGGCTCCAAAGCTTGGTTTTGGAAATAGAGAGAGAGAGGAACAAACGCGAAAACCGTTAAGTAACTATTAAAAAAAATAAAGTCAACAGACTACGACATTGTTTGTTTAATATAAAAACTAAATAAAAGAGAGAGAGAGAGATAGAGAGAGAGAGAGAGAGAGAGAGAGAGAGAGAGAGAGAGAGAGAGAGAGAGAGAGAGAGAGAGAGAGAGAGAGAGAAGCACAAATACGAATTAAATGCCAAGTTCTGAGATATCAAAACACGAAATTCACTTCACAACATGTCTTGATATAATTCCCTGTATTGTATTATTTGTTTGTAACATGGTAAAAATAAACAGACAAAGAAAGAAAGATCAAAAACAAAATGTTAACATATGTTTGCATAATTTCAAAGGGAATAAAGAATTTGACCATTAAAAACACGAACTGTCAGTGGGCGGAATTATTCATTATCAGTTTTGAAAACAAAACTGTAAATAAACATCCTTTATAGTGCTTCAGCGTTATCCGAAAATAATCAGTTATTTAATTTGTGTTGTGGTTGTAGTATAGTCCGTTTCTGTATGGTTTGTTGTTTCTTTGTGTGCGTGCGTGTTGTAAAGGTTGCAGTACAATTTAATTATATATTATATATTTTTATTTAATTACTTACTTATTTGTTTTTACTCAAGTCCTGTAATTTCATAGCTATTGCTTATTTATTTATTTTATATTTCAAAAATAACTGTTGCTGTTGTGTTTGTATTTACATTTTGTTTAATTATTTTTAATTTTTTTACACTACAGATGAATTATTTTTTTTATTATTATTATTATTATTTTTTTTTTTTTTTTTTTTTTTTTTTTTTTTTTTAATAAATATATGTGTATAATTATTTTTATTGTTTTGTTTCCGCTCATTTATAAAAAAAAAAAAAAAAAAAAAAACTGAAGGTATTAACATTGAGAAATTCAAATAACACGTGTTACAAACCACGTAACAGGGAACATCTGCTACAAGGTCTTTGCATGAATTCATCTCACTAACATTTTTGGTTCAAACGAAATCAATTATGAATAATAAAAAAAAAACTTCGTTTTTCTTTCTCTGTTTTGTTTATATATGTGTGTGTGTGTGTGTGTGTGTGCGCGCGCGTGTGCGTGTGTGCGTTTTAATGTTTAACATCCGCATACTACATCCATTACGAGAGAAAAGGAAGGAAGAAATAGAAAAATAAAGCGCCACTAATAATAACGTAATTCATTTTCCTATTCGGACTTACCTATTATCAATGATAAATAAATTACAGCGTGCGTGTCACTGTTTAGTCTAACACTGCATACATCACTGCCTGACAGATATGTACAGACACGCGGTCTGCATCGCTAATCTCACAACGTCGAAGAACGAACTTCGGCCTCTTTTAACCCCGAAAATAATCTCCAATCCTTTTCGCAATTAATTATCAGGACTTATGACGCAAACAGCTACGTCTAATTATCAAAAACTGACGTTAAGCATCCGGGGAAACTATCTCTGCTTTCATGATCACCGCAGCTTTAATCAATAACGCGCACACGATAAAGATATTTTTGTTTCATCAATATACACCCTCCAGTTACGGCGCCGTAGCTCGCGCTATTCTCCCGCCATACTTTTAACGGCAGACGAAAACTTACAAGTGGAGACGAACTTTCGTTATTCCTTCGCCAGCTGCGCGCGCCTTCCCACCCTCCCCCTTTCTACTTAGACCCACCACCACCACCACACGTAAGACGATACGGAGGGGAGAGAAATGTATATATAAATTTCTCTCTCTCTCTCTCTCTTTCTCTCTTCTCTCTCTCTCTCTTCTCTCGTATCTAGAACGGGCCAGATTATTTCGCCCACGTTGTAAATGAGGCGTAATGTCTACCTCGGCACAGCCGAGAAGGATCGATCAGTGGTGTGTGACCCGATAATAGAGCACACTAACCAGTTAACGGGCGTGCATAGTCGGGAGATAAACCGCATAAACACGCCAGCTTTTCTAACCAGCACAGCCGTTGGCGGGTTTTGCTGTGACGCCAATTTAAACACACGGCCTTGTGAAGTAAGCTAAGAGCCGTTTAATTAATAATGGAGCGCGCTGGCGAAGAAAGGCGAGAGAGGAGAGGGGAAAAATACCCACAACAAAAACAAGTGACGACGACGACGACGACGATAATTAGTAGTAGATAAAATAAACAGATGAATTAAATAATATGCTGCGTTGATGTATAAAAGTTAAAAATGTTCTTTTGTGACGTGTTTTAAAAAAAAAAAAAAAAGAAACCAAAAAAAAAAAAAAAAAAATCGATTTACTGCGATGTTTAAGAAAGAAGAAAGAATGGATTAATTGCGACGTAATTTTACGAACTTTAAAAAATAATGTTTTTTTTTTAATTATCTATTTACTTATTAAATACTCTTTGTTTATAGAGCTGTGAATTATTTATTTATTTTTAATCAAATTAATTTAACAAAAAAAAAAATGGCTGATACAAAAAACGAACGTTTAAACTTAAAGATAAGAAACAAAACAGTAATGACGGAAACGAAAATAATAAATACACAAGGATAAACACGATACAAACTACTAGTAATACATTTAGTACAGCCGCCATTATCACTAGTACTACTACAACTAATAAAAAAAAATGTATTTACCGAAGACGTCAGAAAGCAGCAACTGTCACAACGGCAGGCAGTAGGATGGACAGCGAGAATTCCTTTCGTCAATAAAAGCTTGAGACTCCTTCCAAAATGTCTGATAGATCGTTTCCAGTCCTTCGCCGTCTCCCGCCCGCTCACGAACTGAAATTCATTGGGCGTCAACCACGACCCGTCGTACTGAATGCACGACCCCTTGCTTCCCTGACAGAGTTTCGACAAATACATCTGCGCTTTGTTGGATCCGCACTCCACCTGGAACAAAATGTCGTTATCCCGAAAAATCGGCTTCAAATCGTCCCCTGCGTTCTCCATGTCCAACTGCGTACTACCGATTCTGTACGTGGTCGGGCCGATTTTGTTGAGTTTCGCATCGTATTCTTTTTCATTAAAGTCAAAATGTTTCGTCGGCGTCGTAGCCGTTGTTGTTGTTGTTGTTGTTGTTGTTGTTGAATCCGTTTCACTGTTTTCGTCTGCTTCGCCAGTGAAAGCAGACGACACGTCTTTCTGTACATTGTTATTGTCGGTTTTCACTTTTCGCGGTCTTCCTCTGTTAGCTTTACGGCGTCGCATCTTTGTGAATTAAGAAAGAAGAAGAAAAAAAATAGAACAAACAAATAAATAAACACTGTTCACAGTCAAAACACACAATGAAACTTAAATCCAAATTCCCAATTGCCGATCGAATAATAATAATAATGATGATGACGATGATAATAACAACAGCCGTTCGAACAACGATAATAACGTCAGTAACACCGAAAGATCCGTGTCCGTAAATTAAAACACACACACAAGTTTGTGAAGTTACAAACAATCCGAAAAAGAGAACAACAACACGAAGCGGAAAAAAACCACACTCCCACAAAGTACGTGTAATAAAAGTAGAGTGACGTCTGCTTATCGCTCTTCTGTTTCGCCGACTGGTTTTATCGTAAACGATCGGTATCGCTCGCTCGCTCGCTCACTCACCACGACTTCTTTTTCCCAGAGACTCCGAACTATTTACGACACCGTGCCGGCGAGACTATTTCTTGCAGGCTGGACGCACTTTAGTCTCTCCGCGCGCTATCAAATTCCCCGATTCTCCCAACGACCTCACAGCGTTGTATATTGATTGCACATTGTATTGGGAGGCCCTGAATGACAAACGTGCGTGGACGCCGGCTGAAAACGATTCTAAAACGGGTTCGGGAAAATTTTTTCCCTGTGATCCCGACCATCAAATGACATTGCATAGATAATCAATATTAATGAGTCAGTTGAATTCAGTCGATCTGTCACGTGGGCTCCTTCTTAAGTCGTTTCACGCACGCATTGATACGGAAGTGGTCATGTCCCTGGCGGTAAAAGAAATTTAAAAAAAAAAAAAAATTAAAAGAAAAGAGTAAGAGACGAAAAAGAAATAAAGAAAAAGATAAACGAAAGAAATTTAAAAAAAAAAAAAATAATAATAAATAATGATAATAATAAAAATAAAAAATAAATCTTCTAGACGTTTGTTGAGAATGAATGGAACAGCGTTGAAATACGAGGCGCCACTAATCACTGAGCTTGGTAGAGAAGCCGTGACGAAAACTTGTTCGACGTGCGTGCGCAAACAAACGACCACATATCTTCAGCAGAGGGTGTAACGGAAATAAAGCCCGGTCGAAAAACCCAAGTCTTTGTCCCTTTCACACGAAACTTCGAGTTGAAATAAAAGCCGGAGGCAAACGAGTCACATTATCGTCTTTAAGTCGAGAAAGAAAAAAAAAAAAAAAAAAAAAAGCGTCTTTATATAGGCTAGTTTTTTTTTTTTTTTTAGAAAAATAAAAGAAGAAAATTAATGAAAATAAATAAGTTAAGTAATATCAGTATAATTTAAATTTTATTGCCTTAATCATTTCTTTTTTTTCTTTCTTTCTTTCTTTCTTTATTTATTTATTTATTTTATATATATAATGTATTTATTTATTTTATTTATATAATGTATTTATTTTTCTGTTTTCGGAAATACTTTTATATTTAATTCATATTTTTTCATGGATTTTTTTTGTTTTTTCTTCGTATTCTTCTTTTCCTTCCTTTTCATTTTTAAATATTTTATTATTATTTCTTGTTCTTTCCATTTTATGGGGGTTTTTTTTGTTGTTTTTTTGTTCTTTTTTGGGGGGTTATTTGTTTCCTTTTTCAAACGTATTTTAAAATATTTAAAAAAAAAAAAAAAAAAAAAAATCATTTACGTATTTTATAGTCAGGTTACGTGACATGCTGTATGTAACAAGCCATTGATCAAACAGGCGTTGTCGTTTTTATTTTCTCAATCTATTCACGCGCAAACTCCCGGCGAACGTGAGCTAGCTGAGAGCGCGAGCACGGGCCCGCCAATCTCGCGATAAGATTATTCGCACGTTTTCGTGTCTCTCCGCGTTAGCACGCACTCGTTCAAACGGACGTGATGCTTTTCCCGAAATAGCAAATTAACTCGCAGGAGTCTCAACCGCCATTACTTTCCAAGTCGTTCGCAAAAAAAAATGGAAGACCAAGCTGTTATCGAATTTAAAAAATTTCTAAAAGCAAAAAATATGGTAAAAAAAAAATAATAATAATTATAATTACGGAGCCGTCAGCATTTTTTTTTTTTTTTTTTCGAACACTAAGAATGACGCCTAAAATGAACACAGAATTTTTGTCGGTGAATTTTCAACAAAATTTTGATTTACAAGTACGTCCTAACTGTCAGTTTGTTCAGTTAAGGAATTAATTTAATGTATTTATTGCTTTGGGCAAAGGTAATAAATTTATTTTACGCCAGTAAACGTCTTTCATCATTCAATTGAACTTAACCGAATAAGACGTATAGTTACAAGTTTAGATTCAAGAAACAGAAAAGATGTTTTATTAATTAATTAATTAATTAATTAATAATAATAATAATAATAATAATAATAATAATAATAATAAAAAAAATAATAATAATAATAATAATAATAATAAACAAATATATAATTACAAAGCAATCATTGCCAAATAATTTGTTTTGTCTGTTTATTTATTTATTTATTTATTAATGTTGTTGTTGTTATTATTATTATTATTATTATTATTATTATTATTTATTTATTTATTTATTTAGTTAGTTAGTTAGTTATTTAGTTATTTATTTATTTATTTATTTAGTTATTTATTTATTTATTTTATTTTATTTTATTTTTTACTTTCTTATTTTATTTTATTTTTTTTATTTTTATTTTTTTTTTTTTATTTTTTTTTTTAACATAATAAAAAAAAAAAAAAAAAAAATTCCCAAGGCGGCAAAGTTGAACGTCTGCGGACCTAATCCCTCCATTCGTTCCGCTATCCGCAGACGCAGCCCGATGTTGGGCGTAACGCGCTGTGAAACGGAAACCGAAGAAAACTGCAAGAAAGAAAATAATTTATAAATATCGTGACGGGCTCGCCGAATGACTTTGTTCTCGATCGAACCGAGCGACTTTTTCCTTCTATTTAACTGACCCAATTATCCAACAAACTACTTAAACCAACACAAGACGCTTTTGTTCCACGGGCGTGTCACCATGGCAACGTATTCGGGTACTTTTTGTTTTGTTATTTTCGGAGAGTTTTTTTCTTTTCTTTTTTTTTTTTTAACGCCTTCTTGTTGTAAGAGGGATTCGGTATCACAAACAAAGAACGGATTACAGAGAGAGCACTGATCTTAGCAAATTTATTTATTTGATTTGAAGATTATTAAAATACAAGCAAATAAAGAAAAAGAAATCATAGTTATTACAATTTTAGTAGTAGTAGTAGTAGTAGTAGTAGTAGTAGTAGTAGTACTAATAGTAGAAGTACTGAAACTTAAAATGCTTTTTTTTTATGATGTTCCAGAAGCTGCTCTGAAAATTCGCTTTCAGAATGTTTATGAATATTAAAAGAATTTGAAAACACAGTCAAAAAACATTTGATTTGAAGTATTTAAATGATGGAAAATAAAATAGTATTTTGCCTATCCAAAAATAAACATCGAAAAGTTATCAGTCAACATGAAATAATAAACATGTTTTTTAGTTGTACTGTACAGGAAATATCTAATTTTTTATTTATTGTTTATTACTTTAACTTAATAGAATAAAACTGATTTCAACACAAATTTTAATTAATTAACCCAGGAGAACAGAGCTTATCACACCATAACACAAAACATAACACAAAATGTAACACAAAACAGCACAGATCAACAACACATGTCAAAATAATCTAATTCGTTATAAATCCACATAACATAAAATTAACACAAAATCAGTACAATACAACATAAATAAAGTATCTCAACATAAAATAACATCACTAAAACAAAACAGCATAACATATACAATGTAGGTCACCATAAACTAATGTAGCTGAACACAACATAGCACAACATAAAACAGCATTACTCATAACACAGCTCAAGACATGTCAACACAAAACAGCATAATATAAACAACATAAATTAACATAATTCAATATATGACAACAGATCTCAACACAATATAATTCAACACAAAATGGGCAACATAGCTCAGAAAAATTCAACACAACAACACAACATAATATATTTCTACACAACATAATGCAGCTTCGCATGACAAAATTGAGTTCAATAAACTAAGTCATCTCTTAAATAAAATATTTCAGCTTTATTACCTTTTATTATCGGTTTGACAATGGTAGTTATTTTTGTGCTGACATATCCTTTAATATTTATTCATATATTTATTTATTCGTGTATTCGTAAATTCAGGAACAAAAATATTATACCCCCAGAACCACTTAAAAACCCAGTCAATTAATTAAAAAAAAAAAAAAAATACAAAGTATACAACAAAATAAATGTGTGAGAGAAGAGAGAAGAAAAAAAAAATGTGATAGTTTCCAATTTTAAAATAATAATGATAATAATAATAATAATAATAATAATACAAAATGTCGAATTCCCCGATGTGCATTTTAAAATAAGACCGTGCTTTGTTACGTAACCGTGCCAGGTGAATCGACGTAGGCGTTCTTTGCATTTCAAACACGCAGACTACCGTCACGTGATCAAAAAAACAACACAAAAATAATTCAGTAACAAACAATATTTTATTAACTACTCGACGATTCCTCTTTGACCTATTGCCCGTTCCAGAAAACTGTAAATGTCGTTCTGCTGTTTATGAGAAGGTGTCTGTAAATGACCCCATACTGCTAAGCAATAAAAGGAAAATAAAGTATAGCGGGTTTCCGCTCTCACGTAATCATTAGGTTTACTGAATAAAATATATAAATGTTTCGTTATTAATAACTGATAATCATAAAAATACATTTAGGTGTGATATGTAAATATTTATTGATTCATTCATTCCGAAACGAACTCACAAAACTAAGCATTTTCATACTTTTAGCAGAAATTTTCATTAAACGTAAATTTATCGAGTTTTAACATTGTAATTTAATACGTTTGGTTATTTGGAATTTTAAATCCGCTGAAATAAAACACTTTCGTTTCCGATGTAAAATAGATCACGCAAATTATTCACTGGAGTGGCCATTTGCAAAAATATCGTTTGATATAATAACATCTGAAATCATCAATATTTTTACAATATAAGAATTACCATCATCATCGTCATTACTGTCATTATCATCATCATCATCAACGTTATTGTCATTATCATTATTATAATCGTCGCTGTCATTTTGGTTGTTGTTATCGTCATCGTCATCGTTATTGCTAACAATGGTGATTTCGTCCTTGATATTTTGTTCAAGTTAGAAAGCTACGTACGTGATTCGTTGTTTTGACTTGTTAAATGTTAGCTATTTTGCTAGTCTTGATTGGTTAGTTAAATTCAAGTATTTAAAATATTTGTATTATAATAGTGATCTAAATAGATTTTTTTTTTTTTTTTTTTAATTAAGCGTACGAGAAGTCAGACTGAAAGAAAACTAAAGTCAGAAATAAGTTAAGAAAGAAAGAAGGAAAGAAAAAAAAAGGAAAGAAAATAAATGAATACGACTTTAACTGAACCTTGCTAAAAAAAAAAAAAACAATAATTTATCATGGCAAAAGTTTTTTAACCATTAATTTTTCACTGTGACCTTTCTGATAACCGACGAACCGTTTCCGGGTCATGTGACCGGTCGGATGTTTCTACACCTGTTTCTGGTTTCTTTCCTGCACGCGGGAAAACACTTAATATCGTCTGCTCTCTTTTCATGGTTTTTTTTTTTTTTAGTTGGTTTTTTTTTTACTATTTTTATTTTTTATTTTTTTTTTTTTTTTATGTGAAATGTATCTGTTCTCGTTATGTCAAATTTATTCATTATTCATTATTATTTTTTTTCTATTTCTATAGATTTTTTTTACTTATTTATATTTTTTTTCTTCTAATTTATGGATTCCTGAGAAAATGTTATAAATTACATAAAGTTAGAGTTTTTAATCACACACACATATATATGTACACTTTTATTGTTGTTGTTGTTATAATTTGTGTTATTGTTGTAGTAGTTGTTGTTGTTGTAGTTGTTGTTATTATTGTTGCAACAGTAGAGAGGTGGTAGTAATAAGGAAAAGAAAGGCATTTTTCATTCAATGGGACCGTTCCCCAGACACATGCATCCTGTACTGCAGTTTTAACTAAACTAACAGCTAGAAAAAGAAATAATTGTATTTGCCTGATTAATCGTTCTGAGTCGCTAAACGCCGAAACACCGCATTAAGAAAACACAGGATCGAAAAACCAATTCAGACAAAATGAGGTGACACCCCTTAATCCTTCTCTTTCTTCTTCTTCTTCTTTAAGAGAAGAATACAACAAAAAAAATAGAATTAAAAAGAAAAAAAAAAAACAACAAAGTACTGCCTAGCTTTACGGTATATTTTGCACACGAAACCTCCGATTCTAGATTGCGTGCTAAGGACTTCGTTTTTCAGAACGCAAACAAGCTCGACCGAAATGAAAACTAAAATAACAGAATAATTAACGACTGCTGCCGCAGGAGATTTCCCTTATCAAATCCGTTAGAAGACATGACCAGAAACGAAGGCAAATTATTTAAATTTTATTTCTGTTTGTATTAATTTTATCCTCTCTTATTTGCATAAACCGAAGACGTCGGATTTTAATCGTGTGCGAGGTATTGCACACGTCACCCACTTTGTTGTCAGTTTCGTGTCTGCTCGCTAGCGCGAGACTGGTCCGGATCGACAGAACCGAGAGAGATGTATTTTTATGAACAAGAGGACAGTCTAGGTGAATATCTGCGACGCCTACCACGTTGTCACACAAACTGCTTTGACTAACTGGCCAGCCGCGATGTACTATTTGTCTGCGACGCTTAAACAAATATCTGCAGGCCATTTTAAAGTTTCTCCCGTTTGAAGGACATTAAGTAGAAAATATGGCTGAAAAGAAGTGGGGCTTTTAAAATAGGACGGACAAAAAAGAAAAAAAAATTGTTATATAAAAAGTAGTTTTCAGTTAATAAAAAGAAATATGTTGAATGGGCATATTAATGTCATTTTCAGATATTTGAGTATGGAGGTCTAAATCATCTCAGTTACGAAATCACGAAAAAGAAAAAGAAAAAAGAAGTAATAAATGTTGCTTACAGATATAAATAAATGAATAAAAAAATGTGTTTGACGACTACTCAGAACATTTTAATTGTAATGGTTATTAGATATCAGTGTTCATTTTTTTTTTTTTTTTTAGGAGCATGAAAAACCCAAAAAAAAAAAAAAACCTCACCTTTATCGCCACTACAGTACAATGATTTTAAATGTGATACTGGCTTAATGGGAAATGTCCATCACAAATTTCCTCTCATAATTCATATTATATATATATGCGTGGTCCTTAGAAATATGTGTGACTCAGTTTAAATATTAAAAAAAAAAAAAAACTTTTATTGTTAAGTAAATCGTTTTTCTATGTCGTGTAGTCAGTCACAGGTTAAATTTATATTCAGGGTATATATGTTAAATAAAATATTTATTACTTCTAGGAAGAGTTTGTGTTTAGAGAGAAAAGTCTGCGAAGTTATCTTCCACAGAGTTCAGTTAAGTCTGGGTAAACATCAATGCAATTGGGATTTGATCGCAGAACCTGTTAGACGAAGGAAAGATAATTTAACCACGCCGTCACCGAGGTTGGTACAATATAACCTGCTATTATTTTTTTGTTTAAACGATTCCTTGACATTTAATACATGGGAGACATTCGAGACAAGAATTTTCGATTTCTGATTAGAAATGACCATCTCCGTAGCCAGCGGCACATCTTTGGCAACCAGTCTGAAAACATCGTTATACAGAAACGTGACACCGAGTCTCGGTCGTACACTAAGAGAGCGTTTCCTCGAAATTCGACGCCATTTTGGATCGAAATTATGATCTTTTCCTGAAATCGTGCATTTTACCCTTTTGATTAAATCAGACGATTTCACTTCCACACTCTCGACGTTTTCCGTTATCAGATAAGAGTTCGCGAAGCCGGAACTTTCATTTCTAGCCTACTCTTAAAAATGTTCCGTAATTGGACAACTTTTTTTTTTTCGTTTTTTTTTTTTTTTTTTGAAAGTAGAAAGTTTGCCTCTGGCTAACACCATATATTATACTGAGCTCGTGTGGACTATTAGGAAGAAGTTTTTTGATAAATCTGTGAAAAAAATTAAGACGAAGAAATAAAAATACATACATACATATATATATAAAATAATTAGTAATAATTATGTTTAAAATATATATATAATTAATAAGGTGAACCTGTGTCATACTATAATACTAAATAAATAAATAAATAAACTCAAGATTCGGTGTTTTAAGCATACAAACTAAAAATAGGAAACTACAAGGAAGAAGGAAGATGGGTTTTATTTCACAAATCACTCAAGATATTTTTAAATTTAAATGCGTCACCCGAGTGATTACGGACAATAACGATTAAGGACAGAGGAAATCCGATGTTGGGATTAAAAAAAAAAAAAATCTTTTAAAAGCATCTTTTAATAGCACATACTATATAATCTTCGATAATCCTGTGGTTGAGAACTAGATGAGATAATGTTACGTATGTATAATCGTCATATTTTATTTTTAGCAAAGGCTGGTGTCTAGTTATAAAGCATTCAGGATGGATGTTTGTTGTTTTTGATATGTCAGTGTCACTGTTGAAATGACAACGTCGGTGTTGATGATGAGTAGGAGGAAATGGATGATAGTGGTTCCATGCTCAAAAAAAATAAATAATAATAATAAAATCGCGGTTACTGCAAGAATATAGTTGAAAAAAGAAAATAATACCAGAGTTGTTTGAAGAGAATTACTTTTTTAAAATAAATAAATAAATAAATAAATAAAATTTCGGTTTTAATAGCTTTATTCTTAATGAAAAACCTAAACGAGACATTATACCATTTATAACAATTTGTTTTTTCAAACAAATCAATTAAATAAAATTATCTACTAAAACTTAAATAAAACCTGTTCCGATTTCTCTTTTTCAAAATATTATATAAATTAAACAAAAATATTAACGAAAATAATTTAAAAAAAAAAACCTCTTCCCACATCGCAAATAACTGAAATCTCTTCCCCTTTCTCTTGTTCAGACATATAAATAATAAAAAAAATAATAATAATAAAAAATAAATTGTTTACTACAGAATATAACAGAAAAACCTCTTCCTATTTCGCTTCTCGGTGTTCCTGAAATAGAACAAAGACGTGAACGCCACGTTTCCTCGGATATCGTCGCTGTCGTTATTTATATTCGTATCCCATCACGCCTGGCTGCCCGGATTCGCCACGACCAACAACAGAATGTGTAAATCTGAAACCTTCTTCGTGAATTATACTAGATTAGGTTCGAGTAAATTTCCGTCAGACGATAAAATTACTCTTCGACCTTTATAAGTGTCGCATGTCTTCTCTCACTTTGTTGGGTGTATTTACTGTACTCGCCGCATTTGACTTACATAGATAAAGGACCTTTGTATTTCGCACAAAACAAAACGTAGTTTCCTACCATTACTGTTAAATACGTGTGTGGCAAAGGTCGCAGCAGCTACGACTACGACGGCGGCGTTATAAGCGTGAATATTTTATGTCATGGTAGTTGTGGGGAAGAAACAAAAATAATTTATGTCACGTAGACAAGGTAGCACGTACCATTATTTTAATACCACTACTACTACTACTATTTAATTTATATTACTTTTTCTTTAAGTATTTTTTAATTTTATCATGAATTTCTTTTACTTTCAGCATATTTTTATTATTTTTATTAATAGTAGTAGTAGTAATAGAAGTAAATATTTAAAAAATTAAAATTAATAAAATAAAATAAAATAAGATTGACGGAAGAGAGAAATGAACATCGATTAGATTGACTCTGGAAGCTACTCTTTTTTTCTGACTCATAGAGGCACCCACTCGCCTACGCACCCAACACACAACCATATACATATTATACATCAACACATACATTTATATATCAACACACACATACGTTTATATATATACACACACACACATACATATTATATACATACATACATACATATATACAACAGACACACACACACATAATGTACATACATGCACACAACATGCGCATTTAAACACCACTGTAATTTAAATACACTGTAACCGTAAACCTGTGATATACGAACAACATAACGCAACCAGATTTATATCTTTCTTTTTTTGTGTGTGCACTAAGAACAACAATAATGTTTGTGAATCGTAGAAAAACTCACGCGATAAGAGCGTGTTTGTGTCACAGTATTGTTTTCCTCGTGCTCTGGCTGTGTAATAACTCCTACTTACGTCAGACATCAACTATTTATAGTAACGTGACGAAAAGAAACAATCCGTTTATCAATAACTGAAAAATCCGTGAGTTTTAATAATAATAATAATAATAATAATAATAATAATAATAACTGTTGTTTTTTTTTTTCTTCGTTTGTATTTATTGTTTTAACCTTGTCTTCTACTACTGTTGTCACAACAGTTACTACTACCACTGATATCAACTTCACAAAAATAACTACACTGCTACTACTGTTCCAGAAACCACAACTACTACTGATAATACTACCAACAACAAAAACAACTAC
>CM022679.1:23407001-23439501 GCA_012295275.1 Chrysomallon squamiferum
AAATTTAAATTAACATGCCAAGTGAATAGGATTAATTTAATTTAATGCATTAATTTTTTTTGCTTGGTTTTGTGTTTTGTGTTTACCTAAAATTTAAATGGTAATAATAATAATAATAATAAAAATAATATAAAATAGCGGTGTTCTGTTTTTCGTTATGTAAACTTTAATTAACAAAATAATTGATTTGAATTTATTTTCCTTATTATGGATGGTATAAAATATCTGGTTGTCCATGTATCATCTTGTTCAGTGTGTGTATTACTCCTGATACAACTACTGTCGTTGCTGCTGTTGTTGCTGCTACCACTACTGCTACTACTACTACTACTACTACTACTACTATTATTATTATTATTATTATTATTATTATTATTATTATTATTATTATTATTATCATCATCATCATTGTTGTTGTTGTTTTTGTTATATTCGTTGTCGTCGTTGTTGTTATGATTGTTATGCTATCATTATATTTTTGGTTCATTATTTTATAACACTTAAAACTGTCTGCGTGATTGCTGGCACGTTTTGTTTTCAAAGCTACGATAATGTTATTTTAAACACATTCGCCTCTTTGTATAAAAAAAAAAATAATAATAATAATAATAATAATAAATAATAATAATAATAATAATAATAAAGAAAGAAAGAAAGAAAAAAAAAATATCGTAACAGTCGACCGATTTTAAATTATTTTGTTGATATGAATCCGTTCGGTCGTACCTATTTCACACAGCCAATAATGTTTGGCCCGCTGCCAAAATCCAACTCGATCGCCTACGAGCGACGCTGCTACGCAGGGTCAACGAATTTGCACGCTAGACTGAGACAAAAAGCGAAGCACAAGAAAGTAAATACGATATACCGGCGTATTGCGAATCTTTAAAAATACATTCGGCTTGCAGTCGATTCATGTGCGTCATTAGGATGTTAGGAAAGGTGGCTTGAACCCGAAAACTAAATAACTGCAGGTAACCTCAAAGAAACCGTGGCTATGCCCTATCACATTTACGGCACCGTAAATAACGAAGAAAATTAAACCTTAAATCAATTTCTTTCTTCTTTTTTTTTTTTTTTTTTTTTTTTTTTTTTCTGGAACCGTGGCTGAGTTTTTGTAAACTACAGAAATAAATAATTGCTGGTTGGTGGCGAAAGCGAAATCGATTGTATGTTGTAACAGGAGTGTCTTTTTATCTACGACGTAGAGAGAGAGAGAGAGAGAGAGAGAGAGAGAGAGAGAGAGAGAGAGAGAGAGAGAGAGAGAGAGAGAGAGAGAGAGAGGATTAGTTATTAAATTATAATTACGACAGCAACAACAACAACAAAGAGTGTTCGGGATTAACGGGTGCAAATCGTTACGCATCACCATCAACAGCAATATTTTTCCCATATGCTTTTGCTAATAAATGAAAATGTTGTTTATTTTTTCAACAAGAATATTGTAGTTGCGTCTTTCAAGGTATAACGGAAAAGGTTATCGGCTTTCGCCTAGAATAACTGAACAAAAGCCTGCTTGAAATCTACGAAAAACCGTTTCGTTTCAAAACGATCAATTTCTTCGCTTGATTTTTATTTTTATTTTTTTTTTTTTTTCTCTCTCTCTCTTTCTTTTTCTTTTGTTCATTTTCCCGAAATTGATCTTCTACGTAAGAAGATTATCCCGTTATTTTCGCTGAAACGAAAACTGGACCAGTGCCAAGATTTAAAGACAGAGAGCGTCTCTTTCTCCTACGGTGCAATTTATTTCTTTTAACTATGAAGCCAGGAGGGCGGTATAATACTTCGTGTACTCGAAGGAAGAGAAGAAGAAAAACAGAAGAGAAAAAAGAGAAAATCATTTTCTTCTGTGAAGAATTTGGACGATGCTGGAATCGAGACTTAAGGCTAAACTTGATTCTTTTTCTGCAGCTAATTTGAAATATACGGAACCGTATCCGGAGATTTTTAACGATAAAATAATTTCGTAAATTAAAGTCCGGAAATTGAATATTTAAGCACAAAACAACAACAACAACAACAACAACAACCACCACCACCACCACCACCACCACCAACCAACAAAACAACAACAACAACAACAACAATAATAATAATAATAATAATAATAATATAAATAAACGTGACTGTTTTGGATATTAACTAACCAGATCGTACTTAATAATTTCTCTGTGACATAGTTTCACTGAAATAATAACGGTTACACGAAATGGATGATCAATCGATCAATTAATCAATATTTGTTTCACGACTCTCGGTGTATGTTCTCGTTCATTTTGTGTCAGACTTTATTTTAGTCTATTAATGAGAGCAGAAAAGAAAAATCGCTAAGCTATTCTAGGATTTTTTAAATTTATTATTAATTTTGTTATTATTATTATTTGTTTTTATATATATAATTTATTTTAGTATTTTTTTAATTTTAATATATATATATATAAATTTTTAATCTTTTTTTTTTTATAAATCCATTAACAAGGATCTTTGATAAGCACATGCATATTTGCATTAAATTAAATTAAATTAAACAAAATAAGCAAACTAACACATTTATAAGTATATGTAGCAAATAAAGAAACAAACAAACAAAGTAGCAAACAAACAAACATATAAATAAATAAGTAAATAAGTAAATAAATAAATAATAACAACATATGTTTAACATTGACTGATCAGGCTGGTGCTATGAAATGTAAATTTGTAAATATTTTGAAATGAACATTGAAAACAATAGCAACATCTGCATCATTCTGTTTCCATCATAGTAAATTATAAAAAAACATTTCTATCCAAAGTAAACTTACAAATTTATACTAAATAAACTTTTCTTCCTCTGTATTCCTGTATTTAATTTTGTTTAATTTTAATCATAATTTAATTAATTATTATTATTTTTTTTTTAATTTAAAAAAATAATAAACCCACCAAAAAAAAAAAAAAAAAAACGTTTTAATTATTATTTTTATTTATTTATTTGCTTGTTTGTTTGTTTTGTTTTATTTTATTTTATTTTATTTTATTTTATTTTATTTATTTATTTATTTTTTTTTTTTTTGTTCTTGTACTTGTTTCATATTGTTTTGTTTTGTGTTTATTTGATTATTCTGCAGCTCTCCATTGATGACACGTGGGTTGGTTCTGTAACAGTTTCATTGTTATTTTATGTAAATTAATATAACTGATTAAATTATTTATTTATTTATTTATACTACTCTCAAACCTTTATTAACGTAATATACAAAATCGATTAAAAAAAAGAAATAGCTTTAATAATTGTGAATTTCAACGTGTTTGTGTGTCTGTATGTATGGCTGTCTATGTGTGTATTTGTTTTTAGTTGGGTTTTTTAAAATTATTTATCTGTCTATCTATCTAAGCGAATGTGAGCAAGTATGCGTGATTATATGTCTATGTGTGTATCTGTCTATCAGTCTATTTATTTCACTGTTTTTTATTTTGATATTTACAAAGTAAATTAGTACACAGAATCAGTTTATGTATATATTTACTTATTCATATTTTTCTATAGTTTATTTTGCTTTGTTTTGTTTTTAAATTTGTTTCCATATATATATTATTTTATCGTATAATTTCAAATTTTGTTCTATAAATTCATATATTTTTTCCATTTTAATTTATTTTATATTAATGTTTTTGTTGTTGTTGTTGTTGTTGTTGTTATTATTATTATTATTACGAAATACCGGCTGCACATAACCTTTTTTTATTTTAGAACGAAATATAGATCAGTGGTTAGAGTACTCGTCTTAGACGTGATTGGGTTTATAACCTAACATCATCGAATTTGCCATTTTGCTATTTCTCGTTCCCGAAAGTGCTCCGCGATCTTTTCAAATTTGATAACAGTATTACGAAAGATGCTTATAAAGGAACCCTTGCTGTTAACAAATGACTAGATCATTCACTGACGGAAACGTGTTTCCTCTCTCAAATCATCATTTAAGCATAGAAGCACATAAAAATATTATGCGGTACCTAACAACGGTTAAGTCGCTATTAGACATCAATTTCCATCATTCTTCTGACGTCAAAATCAAAAGACATTAAATAGTTTTCTTTCGATAACCACAGTTATTCGTTTGCTGGGCTTATCGAACTACTACGGAAGGCTAATTTCAGTGCAGCACTGTACTACATATCACTGAAATAGACATGAAATTAACCTCTGACGTAGATACATTCCAAAGAGACAATGTAACGTTGAGTGATGGAATTTGATTCGACCGTTAAACACGGATGCTAAATCGACATAAATGTGGGAATCATACAGGGGGGATAGGACGGAAAACATTAACTAGATACATCAACTGAGATGTCTGTGTGTGTGTGTGTGTGTGTGTATATATATATATATATATATACGAACAAAAATGGAGGAGTGGCTTGTGTATTTATATTGGTTGAAGTATTGTTTGTTATTATTGTTATTATTCTCTAGACATCACTTCAGATTCAAAAAAAGAATTTACGTATATATATATATATATATATATGTTATGTGATGTCAATATTGTATGTATGCATGTGTATATGCATTTTGTATGTATATACATATGTATATGAATGTTTGTATATGTATGTGTCTATGTTTGTATGTATATGTGTATATGTGATGTATGTATGTATAAATGTAAGTATGTACAGACACATTTAATACAGTTTATAAACAGAGAGATATAAATAGATGGTTAGACAGACAAAGAGATAGACAGAGATAGTTATAGAGGGAATGACATACAGACAGACAGAAAGACGGATATTTACATAGATAGAATTATATATGGATAGCTAGACAGATAGGCACATATATATAGATAGATGGCGAGAGAGATAGATAGATAGATATACAGACAGGGACAGCCAGACAGACATACATATAGATAAACAGACTGACAGATAGATATCTAGACACAAAAAACACGTGTAATCATTCGTACTTGCTCACATTACTCAACATAATTAAACACTGAGTAAATGCTGTTGGTTTAATCGAACTGTAACGAAGTTGATAAGAAATATCAATACACATGATTTGTCATGTGAGACAGAGAATGACAGAGAGGAGGGAGAGTGTAAAGGGGATATACTGAATCGCTCGAGCTTGAAAATTAATACCAAACAATGATAGCAAATATTAAGTATATATATATATATATATATATATATGTATATGCTCGAGCGATTCAATATATCCCCTTTTCACTCTCTCTCTCTCTCCCCTTCCCGTATATATATATATATATATATACGTTCTTATATAATAGTTTATATAATAGTTCTTTGCTCTCTCTCTCTCTCTCTCTATATATATATATGGTCTTTGTGTTCATTTTACTAAAAATAAATTTAAAAAAATAAAAAATAAAATAAACATTGTGATGATTATCCAGTATCGGCTCCGCACGTCATGAAGAAATGACAGACGTGAACTATTTATTCAATATGCATTAAATTTAGATTTATGACCTACATCGTTTTGATATGTACACATATGCATGATGTGGTACGTATATATTTTTTTATTTACCACACATGTGTGACGTATGTTAAAGCTGTAATATCAATATTATTATTTCTTCGGTACTGCAGATTTGTTAACACTATTGTAGATTTGTTATAATAAAGTAGATTTGTGCACATTGTTATAGTATTGTGGATTAGTTTGCATTATTACTGTAACGACAAGTACTGTCATATTTACATTTAAAAAGCCAAAACAATAAACAAATAGTTAATTCGGGATGATAGTCTTAGTTGCAGTGTATTTCATTTACTTTAGGCTATTTTCAAAATAAAATATTATTCTTGTCCTCAACTAAATTAATAGACACATTTAACAATTTCGTAAAAGAAGATAATCTGTTTTTATCCGTAAATCCTATTGGTATTAAACTGAACGCTATAAAATATGATACCGTAATACCCCTAGACTCCAGACTGCGTCTAACGATACATTTATGCTCACCTTTATTTAGGTATAATTATACATACGTATTCGATGTTTTCGATGTAACCTGCCTCATTCTATATCAATTAAAAACAAATAAATATATTTCTATTAAATCAGATATTACTCTATCCATCTGAAGTTTCGAAAATTGATTTTTTTTTTTTTTTTTTTTTTTTTTTTACCATTATTTGTATAACTTCATAGACGAAATCGGTTTTATCTCTGCATACTGATAGCCTGAAGGTTTTTCTTACAAATTAACCCAGCAGACAATTTATATTTGATTCTGAAGAATTTCGGATAAGGGATAGACAACGCATACCACTTCGTCCGCAGGATAAACCGATAGTGCTTCTTTAATAATGTTAAGTTCGATTTCCACATTATGCAGTGAAAATATGTTTCCATCACAGTATATTTTGAAAATATAGATTTTGTAGCCTAAAAGTAGAAGAGATTTTTTTTTTATCGCAAACTTGATATGCCTAACGTAGGTTCATGCATAAAATTCTTTTAAGCATTTTATAATAAATATTTTACAATGTGTTTGTTACCGATTATTAAATAAATATGGTACAATGAGTGTCATTTTAACTACGACGTGAATAGATATTTAAATATAAATACATTATATCTATACAAATATATACCTAAAATATATATATATATATATATATATACATACATACATACATACATACATACATACATACATACATACATACATACATAATATATAAAAGTAGTGGACCAAAGTTAAGTAAACAAACAAATTAAGCACCAGGAAAATAAGCAGACAAGAAGAGTGATATCACTAATCCTAATTTCAGCCAGGTTTTCATCGCCGAGCTCAAGTTTCGAACAAAATATTTCCCGAAGCTGTTTTGTTCAGCATTCTTTGTGTAACGTTGTGAGAGCGGGCCTCTTTTAAAAGGGAGGAATTTACATATCTCCTGAAAATAGACCGAGATTGTGTTGCAACGCGTAACAGCTTTAGTGGCAAATGCGGCAGTGACCTAATACCAGTCTTAGTAAGATCTATCTTTTTAACTCCCAGACAAAGGAAAAAGGAAAAAAAAAAAAAATCAAACAAAGGATGGCAATGATTCATCTACAGTTAATTTGCTTGTCTTTTATTATATATCCATATTTGGGTTGTTTATATGGAACAGTAATGTATGTAAGCATGTATGTGTGTTGGGTATGTATGTATTAATCATGCATTACAAAGCAAAATAAACAAACGAGCGCAAAGAAGACAGGATCCTGAGAGCTACCAAGCTTCACAGCAAAGCCTCTGAACGAACACACAATCCTGTCATTGTTTAATATCAATCGCAGATTTCGTCTTGTTTTCCCGGTACATTTTCCTGAGTGCGGAAATAACATGGATTCCGTCGTCAGAAGTCACTGTCACGGAATTACGAATGACCTGGCTGGACAGTTTATCTGTTACCTTCCTCCCATCCATCTCCCTGGCACCGCCTCAGACAAGCGGGTTTGATGATGCTGGCTGGAAATAAACCTCGGCGTGTAAACACTTAGCATATTCTTTCCGTCCGCTTCAGCGTGAACGTCACTTGCTGAAACCGGACATTCTAAGTGATTATATCCGTGTTATTGTTTCTATGTTGCGTTTCACAGAAATATTCTTACACTGACACAATTATAAATAAACAGGCATGTTAATCTGGGTGTAAGTCTGTTTGTCTTTCCGTTGTTTTTTTTTTTTTTGTCTGTTTATCCGACTATCTATCTGTCTATCCATCCATTCCTCCATTCTCTATCATTATATATGAATATATCTGTATGTCTATCTATTAATAATCCAAATATATCTATTCATCCATCTATCCATCTGTCTATTTTTCCATCCATTCATCCGCCAGCCCATCCATTTCTGTCTCCATCTAAATCTACATCTGTTCCTCCTATCTCTACATTTATGTTTATCTGTCTGACTGTTTATCGTTTTCCTCTGTAATTATTTGTGTACATTTGGCTGAACATAGGTGCATATACACACAGACATATGCAGAGAAGAAAGAAGACAAAGCGTGAAAATATACGTTACGTAATTAGCATCATATCTTTAGCTTTCTTTTCTCATCTTATATTAACTTAATCTTTTAGTTTCAGTTTTATTCTTCATTTTTTTATTGTTTTTTTTTTTAAAATTATTTTTATTTATTTTTTATTTTTTTATTTTTTAAATTATTTTTTATTATTATTTTTTTTTGTTTCTGTATTTTTTGTAATTTTTGTAATTTTTGTAAATTTTTTATGAAACTGCTCACGCTAAGCTGCTAATCAAACACGGGAAATGACTATACAGATACGCTTACTCATTAACTCGCCATTTTCCGACAGCATTGATAAAACAGATGGGTCTCGTTTTAGAACCCAGTCGGCAATTTTCGTACGCCCGCTGTGTGAAGCCGCGAAGGAAAATGGCCTTACGTAACACACCGGCGCTAGTTACGTCAAACGCCGAACAATCGGCCATAAAACGATATGTGGTAATCAGTAAATCGTACCGACACATGACGTATATACTTTTAAAGACGCAATATCCTGTTTCTTTTTAAGTGTTCTAAGTAGTTTATTGTCTTGTCAAGAAAGAACTGTATATATATATATATATACACTCTTTTTCTTTTTTCTAAAGAAATCTTTTTTACGCATTGCTGCATAAACTGTTATTCGAAATGGCGGTTTTGAATACACAGGCCACCTAAAGAGCCCCGCGTGGGTATAACTTAGTAAGACAAAAGAAGAACTGAAAAACGTGGAAAATATTTATAATAATAATAATAATAATAATAATAATAATAATAATAATAATAATAATAATAATAATAATAATAATAATAATAATAATAATATTCAAATAAATATACACATAATACAGACAAAACGACTGAGTTATTGTTTTCTTTTTCTGTATTTCAAATACTTAAAACTCCACATATATATACACCATTCTTTAATTCAATTATTATTATTATTACCATCTTCTACAACGTCGACGTCGTCAACGTCACCTTCATGCTACCATCAAACAGCGTTTCGGCTATTAAAAATTTAAGCTCTCGGAGCTAGAACTAATTTCAATATGGCGTCCTGCCGAAAACCGAGTTGAGCATGTAACTAAATCATCGTGTGTTCCGATAATTCCCGAAGCAGCACGATAATGTCATTAACATAGGTTACATCGGTTCACGGGTCAAACTCCGCCTCGTCTATCTATTTAAGCTTCAGTCGCTTTTTGTCCGACCCAGAACCGGAGTCAGTAAATTACCGGTGGCTAGGGCGGTTCCACAGGTACAGGAGGGTTGGTGCAGGTGTGTTTAGATTTTTTTTTTTTTTTTTTTTAATTATTGATGATAGCCGATGTTATAATGTTAAGACGTTAATAATGATTATGATAGTGATGATTAGGATGATGTCGATGGTTATTTTCTTGCTAATTTAATAATCATTTTATTTAATTTAATTTTATCTTTGTTTCATTTTTTTTCTTTATTGATTTTTTTTTTATTTTATTTAATTTGTTTTTCAATTTATTTCTTTATTTGTTTTTATTTGGGGGGGGTTGTTGTTTTGTTTTGTTTTTTTATTTATCTATTCATTTTATTTTTCCGTGGAAAAATGTGACAACTAAAAAAATTTACCAAAACGTTTTTTCATATTATCATTATTATTATTATCGTTGCTGTTGCTGCTGTTGCTATTATCGTTGTCGTTATCAATATTATTTTACAATCAGGAATAAGTCCCCCTCCACACACACACACATTTCGTCAGAATCTACGTGGCCCTAACGAAGATATTATATCCTCTCCTGAGGCAATGAAAACATTTCTCTCTCTCAAAATGTTTATTTTCCCTGCTGATAGATTTGGTTGACCAAATGTTAAACATGTTCCAAATATTTCCTTGCAAGAAATAGCGCTTCCTATTGAAGTATATCCGTCAGAGGTGTGCCGTTGCTTAGCAACGCCTGTTTTTACGGTGCCGTGTTATGCTACAAAGAACTCAAATTATCCGTACATCCCCCTTACTCGGTTTACGCAAATAATGAAATTTATACGGAAGTGATGTTTAAATTTTTCTGAGTATTATCTACGTGAAAATGAAATTAATTCCACAGGATTCTAATTTTTTTTTTTTTTTTTTTTACGATTATTATTTGGTTTTAATGTATTTAGAAGTTCGCAGAAAAAAAAAAAAAAGTTGAAACAAAACAAAAGTTTGAGATAGTATGTAATTAAGACAAAGAATGTTACTGAAAATTCAATATAATTTATTATTGTTATTGTTATCATAATCATTGTCAGTATAAAAAGTTTATTTTATATATATTTCATTATTATTATTATTATTATTATTATTATTATTATTATTATTATTATTATTATTATTATTATTTATTTATTTATTTATTTTATTTTTCATTTTCATTTTATTTTATTTTATTTTATTTCGTTTTTATACATTATATTATGTTAATTCAAATTTATTTTTTGCTTCCCTTATTTCCTTGCACCCCTCTTTTCGTTATTTTGGATCAACCCCTGCGTTATGCTAATTTCTATCTCTTTGTTACCATCTGACCCCTTTCAGATAAACCCAATCTTTTATACTAATGGTTCCCTATTTTCTTCGATCCCTACTCTTATTGCTTATAGATCAGCCCCTTATTATTTATGACATTGCTTCCCTCTTTCCGACAGTCTCCTTTTTTGTTCGGATCCTTCTCCTTCATAACAACGTCTCCTAGTTTTCCTGCATCCCTCTTATATTGCTTTTGGATCGGCTCGTACATTTTTTTATACATTTTTGTTTCTTTTTTTCTTTTTTTTTTTTCCTTCTGCTTGCATTGCACAGCCTGAAGGATTCAAGCACGAAAAGGGGATTAGGATTCTACTGAAACTTGTCAGGAAAACGATTACCTCGCTTATCAAGGTCACCATCAAACAGGCTGCACCAAGACCTTGTCAATCGAGACTGCACGCCAGCAAAGTTGCCTGGGTTTAAGGACGACAGGTTGTATGTCAATCCAACTTTTGAAATGTACTTACGTCCACGGACGCTTGAAACATGTCTGACTTGGAGAGCCTATAATCAAACAGCTGGGGTTTGTGCTCGTCCAAATCCGGTTTTTCTTGCAAGCCACCGACAATCTCTGATATTAAATTAGTTGTGTGTAGTTAACGTGTTAAAGAATGACGTAGAGAAACGAGAGGGTACATGTACAATGTATAATAGCAGCAACAAGACTGGCAAATGCAATAATATGTGTAGATATAGATATAGATACAGATATAAATACAGATACAGATACAGATATAGATATATAGATATATAAATATATTTAAGTAAACCAAAAAAACAGTCTCTCCAGATAGATGTTGGTAGAACCTGGTATTTAGATTCGATCCCAGTATATTCCAGTGTTAAAGATCAGTAAGATCTTGTAAGACTAAATAATCCGCCAAGCTTTCGTTGTAAATAAGAGAGAAAAAAATGAAGTCAAAAACAAACGGAAAGAGAGAGAGAGAGAGAGAGAGAGAGAGAGAGAGAGAGAGAGAGAGAGAGAGAGAGAGAGAGAGAGAGAGAGAGAGAGAGAGAGAGAGAAGAAGAAGAAGTTATTTTCAAATCCAAAAAGCACAAAAAAAAAAAAATTAAATTAAAAAAAAAAGAAGAAGAAAATGAAAAACGAAATCGTAAAATAGAGTATTACAAGAAAGCGCCTTCGGAAGAAGCAGATTATTGATTTTATGTTTATTGCTGACAAATACACGATGTCGCCAATCGGTTCAATATTTTCCATTGAACTTTAAGCAGGCTTCTAGATTCCGCGCTTGAGTAAATAATGCATGAGATCGATAATAAACAAGCGAAGCGGAACGTTTAATAGCCCAGAGACGTTTTCTGCGTAAAAAATATGATTTTTACAGCGGAAGATCACCATAGAGATTCTATTAAAAAAAATTAAAACAAGAAATATAGATATATAGATAGATAAATAGAACATTCATGTAAAAACGCACGCACTGACACCTACACATACGTGTATTTATATATATATATATATATACACAGATAAACAGATAAATAAATAGACCGGCAGATAGACAGGCAGATAGATAAACAGACAGAGCGACAGGTTATGCAGTAGTAATAGAAGTAAATAAAGTTAAATGTGGTAACAGTAGTAGTAGTAGTAGTAGTTGTTGTTGTTATTGTTGTTGTTGTAATAATAGAGAAAGATGTAGTAGTAATAGACGCAGTAGCAGAATAAATAGTAATAGCAGTAACAATTAACAGTGGAAGTAGTAGTTGCTTTAGCAACAGTGTAACAATAATATAATAGTAAATTCTGTAATAATTATTTGCAGTAATAGCCATATTATTTGTAGCAGTAGCAGCAGTAGCAGCAGTAGAGTAGAGAGAGAGAGAGAGAGAGAGAGAGAGAGAGAGAGAGAGAGAGAGAGAGAGAGAGAGAGAGAGAGAGAGAGAGAGAGAGAGAGAGAGAGTTTGCATGTTAGTGTATATCTTGGAGAAGCGTATATTTTTATACGTTAAACTGTTCTAAACACTAATCATCATGATGCACAAAGGCTATTTTTAGTAACATCGATAACACGCGAATCGAGCCGAAAGCGTCGATTAGAAGCCGAAAATAGAAGTAGGAAAAGTGATTTGGTCTTTGTGCAGTAGTGAAAGCAGGAAAGGAGAAAACGTCCATTTTGTGTCAGTCGTTTCTGTAATTTATGTAATTAAGTCGAATTTTATTTTTGAAACGTGAATTCAGTGTATTGTTTAAAATCCTTTAAAATAGATATGTGTCTGTGTATGACAGAGAGAGACAGCCAGACATACAGGCTGACAGACAGACAGAGAGAGAGAGAGAGAGAGAGAGAGAGAGAGAGAGAGAGAGAGAGAGAGAGAGAGAGAGAGAGAGTGAGAGAAAGAATGAATACACGTTTCTTTGTTGTACTAAAACTAATTATCACTATTATTATTGTTGTTGTTGTTGTTGTTGTCGTTGCTGCTGTAGTTATCATCATCATGACTCATATTTATTCCATTTATTTTTTCACCTTATATTTATTTATTGCAATAATTTTTGTAAAAGCCCTACAATAAAAAACAGCTGCGATGACAAAATAACAACAGACAAAGAACTTTCTTTTCTTTTCTTTTTTTTTCACTTTTGTTGTGACTGCAGCAAAAGCAACTACGACAACAAAGCCTTCTTTTAAAAACTGATATTGACAACCATTTCGCATTCTAATGTGACGGAGTCTTAGATGAATCTGTTTTCGAAAACAAACAAAATAAAAAACGTATTAATAACAGGATCAAATACTGTGCCAATCTGATCGCGTTCTGAAAAAAAAAAAAAAAAAAAAAAAAAAAATTCCTCTCTCGGCCAAATATTTCTGTTTGCGAATTAGGCCAGCCTCTCTCTGTGTGACGCAGACGGATGCGTAGAATGGTTTTAGATTTCTGTATAATCGTTGTATCCTTGCGCGAAAACCAATAAACAGTTTAACGCCATCTTCACTGTGGCGGATGGGCTGTGATAGATAGCGTGCAGGAATAATAACCGTTCTTCAGCAAAAGATAGATATTTCTTCTTTTATTTTTATTTTTTTATTTTTTTTAACTCGCTGATCTACGAATGTTTTCAAAGACCGCTTAAAAATAAACAGATTACGTAGAGAGAAAGAAAAAAAAAAAAAAAAAAAACAACAAGAAAGAGATAGAGAGAGACAGATAAAAAGACATCAGAAGATTAATAGAATAATGACGGACATATACAAATAGACAGACAGACAGATAGACAGGCAGAAGGACAGAGAGGAAGACTGAATGATAGATTGATGGAAGGACGGTCGGAATCAGCAAATGACATTTGATTGATTGACAGAACATTGAGAGAGAGAGAGAGAGAGAGAGAGAGAGAGAGAGAGAGAGAGAGAGAGAGAGCCCATAATAATTATCTATCCTAGATCATAATAAAAGATTATATCACAAAATGATAATAAAGGTTTTATAAAGGAAGAAGGTGATAATCTCGTAATTTTGCTCGAAGCTAAATGAGAAAAGAAAATAGCAGAAAAATATATCCGCAACAACTCTAGGATGTAAAATAACTTACTGGAGTTCATTTGAACAATATAATGAAGTTTTCTTTGTCCAGTCTGTATGTAACGTAATTTAAATTTATTATAATTAAAATAACTTAAAAAATAAAATTATATAATTTGACAACTTAAAAATTTAAAAATTTAAATATAATTTGGAAAACAAAAAAAAAAAGAGAGAGAGAGAGATTTCTTAAGTACAACCATTCTAATACTGAAAACAGTGATATACCCTTTTCGCGGTTCCCCATTTATTCATTCCAAACCGCAAAACAATTAAATTTTTTCAATATTAGAGGATTTTTTATGGGGCATATTTTTGTAACCGTGTAAAAAAATTGCACTGTAGATCTGTCTGTTTTGAAATTTGTTCCACTTTCTGTCAATTCTAATACATTACCTTTACGGTGCATTCTATGCGGTGTTAACGTTTGACTGTCCTCCTGTAACGTTTCTTTCACAGTTAAAATATTGTTTCAGTACAAAATTAAAATTCCATTACACATTAGTGAAATACATAACTGCATGCAATTATTATTTTTACTGTATTAATGAGTAAGAGTGTCTTTACATTTAGTACCGTATATAATCTCATAATAGACGTTTTAAAACTGCATCAATATTCGCGGTTTTTCGCTATTCGCGGTGGGGTAAATGGATAATTGTTAGTATTTTAAAATGGATATTTCGATGCGAATAGACGGACAAATTTATTTTGAAATATATATTTAAGAATATTAAGATTCTCTCTCTCACGCTCTCACTCTCTTTCTCTCTCTCTCTCTGTATATAATGATATTATGTGCATATACATGTTCATATATATATGTATGTATGTATGTATGTATGTATACATATATACACACAAATACACACACATACATGCAATCTTCTTTTAATCTGTCAGTTCCTTATCATTTAAAATGTTCTCGTTTCTCTCTCTCTCTCTCTCTCTCTCTCTCTCTCTCTCTCTCTCTCTCTCTCTCTCTCTCTCTCTCTCTCTCTCTCTGTGTGTATGTATGTGTGTGTCAATACTCCTGTTTCAATGCAGATGGTTAATCCCACCCATCAAGCTTGTCAGATTCCAGTGTCAGTTTCATCCTACGCCGCTCAGTGACAAACGCTATTAAAAATTGCACCCATCACGTGACTGTTTTGAAAACGATCGTTCTAGATGCGCAATCGACGCCTACGCAAGTGGTGCTTCAAGATGAGGTTAAATTTCACTTTAATACGCATGATTTGATGTGTATGTGCTTAAAATTACCCCGACATTTGACATGTAAAAGATACTTGTTTGCATTTGAATTAGCTAACATCTCGATGGCAAAACGGCGACTGAAGTTTCCTAGTTAAAGAGCAGAGTTGTTTGGTTTGCAGTATCTTAAATTATTGCTCGTTCCAACACTGCTCCAATCTGTCAGTGATTATAAGAGACACCTTCCTAATTATGAGATCACCGATAATAAAAGAATTCTTGCTGCTATTTCGGCAGTCCTGTTGCAGAATCCGGATGCATGAAAAGTAATAACAATAATATTTATTATTATTATTATTATAAGATGTGTCTTTTTACTCACACTCACACGCACAGACGCACGCACGCACAAATTCACACATTCACCTTCGTATATCGGTCTTGCTCTGAGAAAAGCTAAATAAAACATCTGATTTTTAAAAAAAGGGTGTACAATCAGGAATACTATTTGACAAGAATCATGAAAGGTCAGGAACTGCTTCTAAAAATACACCTGAACAACCAGGTTGAGTTCACTAATCTTCAGTTTAATATCCCGTAACGAATCTGGTTATTTTTATTTTGCCTTTACAAGAATTACTGTTGACGGCGTGACGGTCAATAATTATTGTTGTCATCAACGTAGTTGAGAAGAAACACATTGCAAAGTTATTAAGAACTATTTTTTTTTTTTTTTTTTTTTGTTTGTTTTATGTACTTATTGCCCGCAGATTAAATATATATATATATATTACACAAATAGAGAAAACTAATACAATCCAAGCTTGTTGATTAAATATTTGAAAGAATGTAGAACGTTTAGAAAGTATAATATGTAACGTAAGTCAATAAAAAAAAAAAAAAAACATCAGTATTTTCAAGGATGTACTGATTATTTAACATAAGCCGCAATTTTCAACCTAAGTACCGCTGTCACTTCTTATTGGTGCGGATTTTTAAAATACTTTCTTTCGCCGATATTTTACTTATTCTTTCCTTCCGTGATAATTTCGTGTTATTTTTTTCTTCCTATCACGCGTGGATTTAATAGCATCCAAGTCTACGGCACGCACGTACACGAAACTGCCAGACTGCTGACGTCATTCGCTTGATTAAAGCAACCAATAGCTTAGCGAGGATTGACAAGACGTGGCGGGATGATTTGTTAAGACTGGGACACGGGGCGGGCGGGGTGGGTGCGTGTGTGGGGGGGTGAGAGTCGAAGGCGGGGGGGAAAAGCGCGCGAGGCTTGCAAGACAAAACGCGCCGCGTTTGAACGGATTATCTCGGAACGAGGAACACGCGGCCGGCGATATACGGACCCGTAACTGGAGACATCGGAAATTTCCTACGCCAGCTATTGCGTTCACGCGGCCGTAACCACGGCGACAGGCGAATTCGGGGGAATTATCATTTCCGATGATAATCGAAAGCACGCCAACTAAGACACGCAAAAAAAACTCAACATGGCGGTCGGTCACGGACAGAAATAGTCGGCTGCTGCTCCGATACGCCGCGCGCCATTTCGACCTGCTTGGTCGCTCTCTCTCCCCCCACCCCACCCCAGCCCCACGTGGATTGCGATCACGTGACTAGCCCTCGGTGGAAAGAAAGAGAAAGAAATCCGATCGCTGTGCTATTGACGAAAATGCCTGCATGGTATAATAACGTCGTTAAGATAGTCTGAAAGATTTGTTATTAACTTTCATTTATTTAATGGGGTATTATGTTCGCGAGGTTTTGTTCCGTCGAAAACCCGGCGCTTTTATATTCAAACGATAGAAAATTAACGTCGTCAATTTAATTGGGATTTTGTAATTAATTCAGAGTGGATAAAATTTCAGATGAATTTAATTTTATTATTATTATTGTTGGTGGTGGTGGTGGTGGTGAAAATAATTAACATAGGATAATTAACATAAAAAAATAAAATAAAAATAAATCAACTTTATTATTATTATTATTATTATTATTATTTATTCATATTATATATTTTTTTTTTATTTATTTATTTTATTTTATTTAAATATAATATAGTATAATATAATATATTGTAAATTTTAAAAAAAAAAAAACAGTGAAAAAGGCCGGACATAAACCATAACAGCAAAAACGTGCATCGCGTAAATTCGCCACCCCCCACCATCTTGGTACTCACCCTCCACCATCCTCGAGTCCCTCGTTTCGACTGAGTGCAGCCGACATCTGTAAAACAATGTACAGCGCGTGAAATTCAAGACTTACGGCTCTGCGATGTAATTACGTCGCACACAATCGATATCAAAGTACTAAAAAAAACCAGTATAGGTAGTTTATTGCTGTATATTAGGTCTATTGATTGCTGTCAACAACAACACGGAAGAGGACGGAACTTTACGATAGAAACACTCGTACGAAGAATGGGGGTACCTGGATCGATTTCAACCGTGGGCAAATTAGTTTTATTATATAAAACTTTTTATTTCAGTTACTATTTGTCGAATGTTTACAGCTAAATAAAATGTAATTATTATTACTATGCGTACTTCTATTATTATTACGATTATTGCTTCATTTACTTTAGCTATCGATATTATAGGGGGTCAAAAGTCCCATTACACTTTCAAATTTTAATTAAATGAAAACGGTTTTGCGGGTTTGAACAAAATTAGTCGTGAACTTTCTATAGACTCCTACAATTTGTTCCATAACCGAAAAAAATTCCTCTTCTTCTGTTTTCTCCAAAGCTAGTTGTATATGGTGCGCTATGTCTTCTAAAACAAATACACTGGACCATTTTTCTCCAAAGATGATCAGTAGCAGCCTGTTAATATGACAGGTGTCAATTATCTAGCGATGCTTCGAAATATTTTTCTCCCTGAATTGGAACCTGTAGCCAATGTTGATGATTGTTTTTTTCCAATGGTGCTCCTCCACATTATGCTAAAGCAGTTCGCGATTTCTTGGATCACAAGTTCCCTGATAAATGGGTAGGTCATCGAGGACCTCTGGAGTGGGCGCCACGTTCTCCAGATTTAACACCCTCTGACTTCTTTCTGTGGGGCTTCCCGAAAAGCAAAAATCTATGCATCAAAGCTCAGGAGTGTTGAAGAGTTAGAGGAACATACAAGGAATGCCTGCAATCTTGTTACAAGGGAGATGCTGACCGGAGTTGAAAAGGAATGCTTGAAGAGGTGGGCAATGTGTCTCGAAAAAGAAGGCGCTCACGTTGAAGTCTACGGAGCCTAAGAAAACAGAAGAAGAGGAATGTTTTCATTATGGGACAAATTGTAGCAGTCTACAGAAATTTCACGACTAATTTTGTTCAAATCCGTAAAGCCGTTTTCATTTAATTAAAATTTAAAAGTGTAAGGGGACTTTTGAATGACCCAGTACTATCGATAATTCTACCACTACAACTACTACCATAACCTCTAGTTACCACTACTATTACTACTACATCTACTTCTAATGCTATATTAATTAATACTATTACTGATGCTACTAGTACTACTACTACCATTACTACTAGTACTACTAGTGCTACTATAACTAAGACTGCAACTGCTACTGTTACTACTATTATCTCTACTATTGTTTCTATCGCTATTAACTCTAATACTATTACTACTACTAAAACACAACAACAACAACAACTACTACTACTACTACTACTACTGTTACTACTAATAATATTATACAACCTCTATTAATACTTAAATCTAGTGCTGATGCTAATAATTATAAACAGTAAACAAGCATGCACATAGAGATTATTATTATTTAACATAAAACAAAATAATAATAATAATAATAATAATAATAATAATAATAATAATAATAAAATTAAAATAAATAAATAATTAATTATTTTTTTAAATCTCTATTTTAAACTAGCACGTATCAATAGCAACACCACAGACAACTTCACACATTGTTCACTACTTTTAGCCCCGGGGAACAAAACGTGGAGGGCGTGTCTTGGCTCCCGCCCTTCGGTCCCCAGCTATCTCAGCCAAACAATTACCGGATTCGGCCGAAAACAACTCGAGATTCACGACTTCGCCATCTGCACCTTTGTGTTATTACAAAGTCATCAAATATCGGCTTGTAATTAACGCCCAGAATATGTTATGTTCCTGGAGTCATTATGGGTCACTGGATGTGAACGTCATAAATTATTTACTCAGCTGTGAATGGCAGAAGAACAGACACAAAGAGATGAATTATGGAAAAGCAGAGAGAGAGAGAGAGAGAGAGAGAGAGAGAGAGAGAGAGAGAGAGAGAGAGAGAGAGAGAGAGAGAGAGAGAGAGAGAGAGAGAGAGAGAGATTTGAATACAAACACATACTCAGAGAGAAATAAATACATATTAACACAAATATTCATGAGACGGCTGCTATATATGCTGAACGAATCTCTATATAGCTATTAATTTTATTTATTTATTTATTTATTTATTTATTTTGTATTTCCCACAGAAATTTAATTCAAGTATTATCGATCTTGCTACAAATTATTAACATTACCGGGAATGAGAAACATTACACTGACTTGTAATCGTTAATTGTTTAAGCGTGAAGTAACAGAAATGTCTTATGTCAAGTTTTTACGATTTTCTTCATGTCAGTAAATCAAAACTGTGTCCTTGGTCAATCAGCGATGAAGTTAACGTTCAGTGAAAAAAAAAAAATTCTCCAGCCTGGCTTTGATCTTCTGACTGATTTGTCAGAAGAAATACGCACATCGCATTAAATTTCATTGTCACGTGATACACGAATCGATATGCATTTGATTGGTCAAATGCGCGAGCGGTGCGACCGATACTTAATGAATTCCATACATTCGAATATACGTTTGTTCTTGTACATTCTGAGGCGCTGTTCGTCCTACTGATTTATGTTTCTGATATGTAATTTATTCGACTGATACGTAATCTATGTGACCGATGCGTAATATATGCGACTGATACGTAATTTGATGCGATCGTATGTAATTTATGCGACTGATACGTGATTTATGCGACCGGTATGTAATTTATGCGATTGATACGTAAACTGTATATAATGATTATCATTCATGCCTCATTACGTCACGAAACGGACACAGAGCTCGTACATCAGTATGATAAACGTATGAACAACAAAAATAAAATAAACCCACTCGTACATCATACAAACAAGGACGCATGTACCAGTACGAGTACGTACAGTGTGATGTTACCTGTTGCATAAATTATGAATATCGGTCGCCCATATTGCGTTTCTGTGACATTAATTACGTATCGATTCGCATGTCACGTTTCAGAGAAATAAAATATGAAGTGGCGCTTCACGTGACAAATAAATAACACGACCAAAGACAGCTGATGAAAATTAACTAAGCGTTTCATTCGTCGTAGGCTGCATAAAGACATATTTTATATTTTAAACACGAACAGATATTGTGAAAACATGACATTAAATACGACCAAACATACGCATATATATATATATATATATATATATACACACACAAAAACTAAGAGCCAACAGAACTGAATTACGTAATGAGACTTTTTATGTTTTATTTATATCCACGATCGTGATAATAATATGGCGATAAAAATGTTCTAATATATGACACAAATAGTAAATTAAATTAAAAAAAAAAAAAAAACAGTGAAAAACTCAATATTTTTTTAAATTTAAATTATTATTATTATTATTATTATTATTATTATCGTTGTTGTTGTGTGTATACGTATCTCTTTGACTGTGAGTTTATAAACATATGTTTGTATATGCGTGCGTCTGCATGTGAACATGTGTGAGTTCGTGTCTGTCTTTGTGAGTGTGTTCATGTTTGTTTGATGCTGTATGTTTTAATATGTGTGTGTATCCCTGTTTGCCTGTGATATATACACTATTTATATGTGTGTATACGGACGGATACAAACTGACAGCTACACAGACAGGCAGAGACATAGAAATAAAATATTAGCACATAAAAATAGTAAACAAACGATACAAGTTTTATAACGTGAAGAATAACTAAGCTGGTTAAGTACAGTTAAATCTTAATACAATCTAAAACGCCTTTAACATTTAATACGATCTGATACGAATTAAAATTTAATACGATCTGATACACATTTAACGTTTAATACGATCTGATACACATTTAATGTTTAATACGATCTGGTACGCCTTTAACATTTAATACGATCCGAAACACATTTAACGTTTAATACAGTCTGATATGCATTAAAATGTTAACACAATTTGATTCGCATTTAATATTTAAAACGATCGATACCCAATTAATAATATTTAATACGATCTGATACACATTTAATATTCATATGATTTGATATGCATTTAACATTTAAAACGATCTGATACGCATTTAACATTTAGTACGATCTAATACGCATTTAAAATTTAGAACGACCTGGGACGCATTTAACATTTAATACGATCTGAAACGCATCTAACATTTAATACAATGTGAACTAGAGATACGTGACATTTCATATAAAAGACGGCTCGCTGGTAATCGCTACAGATATAGCGCCCACTAATCGTTACCGTCCGTCCAGTCCAGGCCAGTTTGATAGATTAACGTCAAGAACAGTGTCTCTGTACCTTAATAGGATACACCGCGTTAAAATAACTGCCATTACAGATGTCTGCGGCCAACGGTAAACTCTCAGTGTGTTCAGTCTGAAGAGGAGTGACGTATCCCAGAACAAATCCACGTCTAAGGATGCTTGTTCAAGTAACAATACTTTATGTATTAGTTGATTCGCGACCAGAAAACAGTTTCTGCAGTAAAGAGTGCAATAACTAGTGCAATATTTATATGTTTTTGTATATTTAAATATTATATGTGTGTATTTAGGATTGCATATTCTCTGTCTTTGGTACGTCTGGTTAGTCTCTCCAGTTAGACACTATTCGGGAAGGGTGTGGCACAGGAGATTTGGCCAGAGTTGTTTGAAAAACAGAAAGAAAAAAAGAATCCAGCAAAAATATACAACACTTGTATCAATACAGAAACACGCTTAACTGTATAAACATAAATATAACAATATGTTAGTATTTATCTGCAGAAGTATCCTCTATCAATATTTACGATATATATATATATATAATTGCTTTTTATTTATTTATTTACTATTTTCATTATTATCTTTATTATTATTATAATCTTATTAGTATAATTATGTATAGATGGTATTCCGGCTATGGCGTCATTTCGAAGGACAAAAATTATAAAGTATACCCATAAAGAAAATTTATAGCGTTCCTCGTTTCAGACTGAATAAGAGTGACCCTGAGACAGAAACAGTTGGTCATTAAACTTTAATCAACATTTTAGCTAATGTCCTTAATACTAATTATCTTTCTTCACTTGAAGGTTATTAATTATTTCTGTTTCAGCAACAGCACTTATTTTCTGTAAATAACACGTGAGCAGGGATAGACTACGGTGCTTATAGTAATGTGCTAACGACAGAAGCATTAGTTCGCAGGTACATCTTCTGCGAGGCGAAGTGTAGATGATTTCCCGTTCCATCAAGTTCTCCGCGCTTGATATATCAAAACCATGATGCACTATTTTCAGTCTAGGACCAATGTGGTGAGAAAAATTAGATCAAAATGCGTGTACGTCAGATTTCCGTATTTATATAACCTTTACAAAATTATATTAATATAAATAATTATTGCTATTTTTGTTGTTATTATTATCATCATCATCAGCAGCAGCAGCAGCATCACCATCAGTATCATCATTATTATTATTATCTACAAAAGTTTGAAACTGCACGAACTTAATGATTAAAACAGGCCAGCTTGTTTTGGCTTCCTCGTTAAAGTCACGTTTTGGCGTCTTCGTTATTAGCAGAACGTGTTTCTGGACAATAGATGACCATATGTCGTTTGAAATGTCAGTTTCTGCAGAGGTCGCCGTGTGTGTTGAAGTTAGGACACGACGACAACTATTTTTATAACGTTCACCAGCGTTCAGTTTAAAATTCTTTTAACGTATCATAATTTGTTTTCTTAATATTTAAATTACGATATGTTTTGCCTTATTTATTTATTTATCTGTTTATTTGCTTGCTTCTTTTTTTTTTTTTTTTTTTTTTATTTTATTTATGATTCCTTGTTTCTTTATTTCATATGTCAGTGCATACTTTTTGTGCATACGTCTGTCTGTCTGTCTGTCGTTTTTCATGAATATTACTCTTTGAATATGTTCATGTCTGCAATGGATGTATGGCTTTTTGTTGGCGTGTGTTGCTTTGTATGTTGATCTATTGTCTTCCCAGAAAAAAACAGTTTTGTAAGAATAATACACATTTATTTTCTACTTATTTTATTTTATTTTATTTTATTTTATTTTATTTTATTTTATTTTATTTATTTATATATTTGTTTGTTTGTTTGTTTGTTTTTTTTTTTTTTTATTATTTTTTTTATTTATTCGTTCATATTTTTATTATTTATTTATGTTATATAATTATTTTTATTTATTTATATTTATATTTATTTCATATTCTCACTAAAAAAAAAAAAAAAAAGAAAATAGGGTGTGATGACCTCTGTAATATTACAGGACAGTTGTATTAAAAATACATCAATACACGTGTTAAAGCTGTTTTATAAAAATAATAGATTCTCCAACAAATTTGATGAAAAATCGGAAATTTGCGTGCAGGACAACTCAGTGACTAAGTGGCCCTATTTGTCTTAAATTGCGTATCATATATCGACATGTCTCGATAAAAACACAGTATAAAACCACTATCACATCAATTCTGTCGTCAAAATGACTATTGTTGTTATTATCGTTGTTGATGTTGTGCTGTTATAATCATCCATGTCATCATCTTCTTTATTATCTATTTTTTGTATTATTATTATTATTATTATTATTATTATTATTATTATTATTATTATTATTATTATTATTATTATTATCTTAAAATTATTATTATTATTACTATTACTATTTATTTATGTAATTGTTTATTTATTTATTAGCAAACAGTTAATAAATGACATATATAATATAACATAACATAACAAAACATAAATGACATAACATAACATAACATAAAATGTCATAACATAGCATAACATAAACAGCGTAAAATAACAATAACATGACAGACAACAAATAATAATAATAAGAAGAAGAAGAAGAAGATCACACTGATCGATTTATCTGGTTTATTTTTCCTCATCGATCTGGGTCAAGCAGTGGGCGTGTCGATGAAACAGACATCCGAAATAGACAACACGTTATTTGATGACCCCCGACAATTCTGTTATAATCGAAAATCGATTTCCAATCGTGCACAGCGGCCTCGTTCTGACTGACTGCTGCTCCGCGAGACCGAACTAAAGAGACGAATGCGGATCCATAAAACGCCATTTTCGGAAGCGTCCTAACATTTACTGCGTCCGTTTTATTTCTGCTCAGAAATAAGAGTGGAAGAGCTTTGTGGAGAATTATGATTAGAAAAAAAAAAATAATGTGTTAGATAAAAAAATGTGAAAAATAAGGATGAAAAACAAAAGAGAAAAATATAAAAAGCAAAATAATTGTGTAATTAATAATAATAGTGAAAAATATTGCAGAAAATTATCACTGTAAATATATATATATATATATTGCTTGATATATATATATATATATATATATGAAGTAATAGTAAAAAAATAATAATTAATAAAAAATAAATGAAAACTGTCTAGAACCGTAAATGTAAAAAGGTTTTAAAATATTTGAAAAATAATAGTAATAATGACAAGAAAATTAACAGTAAAAATTGTATTACCAACTTTTACAGTTCAAAATCAAGGTAACAGTAAAATCTGTAAAGAAAATTAATACAAAAAACTGCATAGAAAACTAGGAGTAAAAAATGCATATTGAAAAAAAAGCAACATAATATGCTCAATAAAAATAGCTTCAAGAGACAATATTAATTTCATAAACAATATTTTATGGTTGCGGTTTCGACGCCCAAATTCGGCTGTAATTGTGTGTTTGTTTTGTTGTTTTGTTTTTTGTATTTTCCTTAAACGTCTCATGCTTCAGTACCTTACGACTCAGTCTTTAAAGTACAGACTCAGTCTTTACAGAATATTCAGGAATATTACAAATAACCTGACAAAGAGATTAGACTTTTTATTTTTTTATTATTATTATTGTTGTTTTTTTTTGTTTTTGTTTTTTTGTTTTTTTTATGAGAAGTAATCTGGATCAATATGTTTTTTGACAATTCTGCTTTAAAAAGTAATAATGTTAAAAATTAATTAATTAATAACAGTATGTTACACTTAATTCTCTTTTCTAACGGTCAAAAGAAAGAATGTAAAATAAAATAAAAAGGCTAGTGACGTTATTTATATTCAAACACTGGAATAAAATAAAAACGAAACTGTATTTATTATTTAAAAAATAATAATAAAAAATACAAAATACAAAATACAAAAAAACAAGAAAAAAAAAACATTTTTATTTAACTTCTCTAATTTATTAAACCAAAATGAAAAGAAAGAGAAACATAGCCACCCACTGTTTAATGTCCCGTTCATCATGTTTCAGTATTCAGTAGTGCAAACTACAACTTCTGCATATACTGCTATTACTGCTGTAACTCACTAGTAATATATATATATATACAATATATTACTACTACTGTTGTTGTTGTTGTTGTTGTTTGTGGTTGTGGTTAACAATAATAACAGTAATACTGGTGGTAATGGTAGTAACAGCAACAACGATTGTAATAGTTGCAGGAGAAGTAGTAGTAGTGGTAGTTGTAGCAGTAGTATTAATAGTAGTAATGGTATTAGTAGTATAGTAGTGACAGTACTAACAGTGGTAATAGTAGTAATAGTAGTGTAGTAAAAGTAGTAACAGTAGTAGTAGCAGCAGAAACAGTAGTAGTAGTAGTAGTAGTAGTAGTAGTAGTAGTAGTAGTAGAAGTAGCAGCAGCAGCAGCAGTTGCAGTAATTAAACTGTCAAAGTACAAAATTGAAAAATAAAAGTTAGTTGATCTGAATTAAACAAAAACTGAAGAACGAAAGATTGTAAAAATAACGAAATTAGTATTGACTGACATTTGATACAACAACAGCTGGGAGACTTTATTTGCAAATAAAACTTGTCATCTGAAAATGCACGCAATTAATGACGAGCAAAACCGTTCATGCCCGCTTGTGTAGTGTCAGTGTGACCGTCTGTTATTTCTCTGTGTAAAATATAAGTAACGTTATGTGTGTGGTGTGTGTGTGCGCGCGCGCGTGTTTTTATGTGTGTGTGTGGTTGTGTGTGTTTGTAAATATATGACATGATCGTATTGTTTCTTTCTGTATTTATGTTTAGGCATGGGTGTGTATGTCTGTGTATGTGTATGTGTATGTCTGTGTATGTATATGTGTATGTATGTGTATGTTTATGTGTGTGTGTGTGTGTGTGTATGTGTCTGTGTGTGTGTTTTATATAACCTTACTATCTTACATAATTCCCTAGTTTGTTATAATGATAATGACGACGACGCTCGCATATAACAACATCTAATGATTAATTAATTAATTTGTCAATTCGATAAATTTAGATAGATAGATAGACAGACAGAAGACAGATTATATAGATAGATAAAATACTAAACTAATTACTTGCTACCACTAGAACTACTATTATTTTTGTGTATATAAATGTTAACGACATGAATTGAAGTAGACAAAAACTGGCATAAAGTTGTTCTCTGGAATCTATTTCGTGGCATGAAATCGATTGAATAAAACGAGAGATATCTGTGTTATTGCATCTGACCGCTGAGGTGGGAATCATCTGAAAACGAAAAAGAGGTAATTAATCTTGAACGATATCAGAGAGAGAGAGAGAGAGAGAGAGAGAGAGAGAGAGAGAGAGAGAGAGAGAGAGAGAGAGAGAGAGAGAGAGAGAGAGAGAGAGAGAGAGAGAGAGAGAGAGAGAGTTAAACTATTTGAATTCATTGAGTTTAACGTGAGATAGACAGACATATAGACAGACAGACAGACAGACAGTCAGACAGACAGACAGACAGACAGACAGACAGACAGATAGATAGATAGATAGATAGATAGATAGATAGATAGATAGATAGATAGATAGATAGATAGATAGATAGATAGATAGATAGATGTACGTATGTATATGTTTATCTATGTATCTATATAATAATGTATTTATGGCCTCAAAGATATACCCATACACAAACACGTATGCAATAATATATAATATTACACACTCAAACAGAATAATAAATTAGCTGCTTTCATTATTTTCTACACGTATGTTCAAGCCCACGGCCAAAATACGAAAATGTGTCCAATAATTTGTTTTATACTTTATTTACGCCCAAAGCTGTTATTGTTCATAATTAACCAAACAGTACGTTGCAACATAACGTTTTCTTTTTGTGGGTCATACGAAATGTTTTGTTTTATTAACAAACCAACGCCTTACGGGAATAGATGAAAATACTGACAAAGTTCTCTGTATTTGTTTTCATCGTAACGATTTTCATTAACAAAGACTGGAACAGATCCCGTTCTCCCAGTTAACGTAGTTTCAAATCTACAGTAATCTGTAAATATAGGTAACAGTAAGCTAATAATAATAATAATAATAATAAAAATAATAATAATAGTCCAACTTCAATTACTACAACTCCTACTATTGCTACTGCTACCACTACTACTACTATTACTACTAATATGTACGTATGTATATGTTTATCTACTACTACTGCTACTACTACTACTACTACTAATAATAATAATAATAATAATCCCCTACAATTACTGCAACTACTACTATTGCTGCTACTACTCCTACTACTACTATTGCTGCTACTACTCCTACTACTACTATTACTGGTACTACTACTACTATACTACTACTAATAATAATAATAATAATAATAAATATAACAACATCAACTAAACCAAAGGCATCAAGATAATCAGTGATATTAGAGATTACAGATACAAATCGCCGGTTTAGATCTAATTAGGGTAATTTGTCACTCCAGAGACTTATTTTTATTTTATTTAACACATGAACGCTCATACAGCAGGACGGACAGACGAACATAGATAAATCACACAACCTTGACTTAGACAGACAGATACGTGATAAAATTTCGGTTCATCCATTATCTCAGTAAACTACTTAACGTAACTTCAGAAAATAGAAGTAATCTTACTTTTAAATAAATAATGTTGTTCATAAACAAATTTATACAACTTTATTTTTTTTAAATAATAAATAAATAAATAAATAAATAAGAAAATACGTTTTAAAAAAACATAATAATAAATAAAAAATAATAATGAACAAAAAAAAGATGAAGTGTAAGAAAAGAAAAGAAAATTAACGTCGTATTTTCCATCTTGGCAAATTTATCTCTTTGTCACACGACCCATGACCTCGACCTTTGACACCACTGACAAAGTGACTTCGTCTCACTCGTTTTCACTTTTTCTCAGTTTGACGAAACGTGGGATATTTTCGTGCGACCTTTTGATATGAATAAATTACTCCGTGTCAGGCCGCTCTGACGCGTCACAATGACGAAGCATGTGAAGATGCGTTTGTTATCGTCTACTCTTACCAGCTTCCGTTGTATGACGATTTAAAGCACGCATGTCGTGCAAAAATCCTCTCTGATTTCAGCGTAACAGAGACCAAGATGATATATTTATTGTTCGAAAAGATCATTAATTTCGATTTGACTATATAAAAATCATGAAGTATAAATTATCCCAACTGGGGAGCATTATCTAGAACGGGAAATCGTTACCGGATCAACACTGGAGAAAGCTTTCTGCGGTTATTATTTTTTTTTTGTGGGGGGGTGAGGGTAATCCTTTGTGTGGCACTAAGTAGAATGGGAAATATTCTAGAAGGGTACTGAGACGGAAAGATCCAGCTCGTACGTAATCTTCGATCGACAAACCACTCCCTTGAAAGTGAAAGAAACTCATAATCAATATTACGTTGTTTAGTCAGTTCATTTACGTCAACTACAGTTTTAACTCTGCCGTCAGCCCAAAATACAGCGAGTGTCAGTCATTTCTGTCCAGGGAAGCCGTACATGTGTAATTCAACACTTCCTTGTTTACAAGCGAAGAAATAAAGAGCAAATAAATGAAGCCATTTGACTGACGTCACAGAACCTGTCACGGTTCCTGCCACAGATTGTCATGTTTATGAGCTGTAACATTAACACGTGTGTCAGGTAGACGGGGAAACTGAGATATAAATAAAGCTGAGTGACAGAATGAACAAACGAAAAGATTTATGGATGAATGAATGAATGAATGAATATGCATTGTGAGTAGATATTGAGGGAAATGTATATGGGTGTGTGTGTTTGTATTTGATAGAGAGTTTTTGTGTGTGAATGCATGTCTGAGATAGAGGGAGAATTTGTGTGTGTGTGTGTGTGTGTGTGTGTGTGTGTGTGTGTGTGTGTATTTGTAACGCACAAAGACAGACAGTAACACTGTGTGAATATCATCTTTCTGACTGTCTACCAGTCTCTCTGTCTGTTTCGAGCACATTATTGCTCCAAAGCTAAACGCTTTCTAATACGACTGTTAATCAATGAATATAAGCGAATTAGTATCCTAAATACAACTGGATACGTGATGTTCTAACGGTGCAGTGTTATAATTATATCCAGAAAATACAATTTACACCGCAGAATCCTACAGACCGGAACAAGATGTCGGAAACTGTTTCCGTTAGCATCTGATGTCAGATGTAAAAAAAAAAAGTAAAATATCGATCCCGTCATATGATAAATAGAATCAGATTAAAGTTATCACACAGAATTGAATCTGACGTTGTTCAGTAATGGAAGAAAGAGAGAACTGTAAATCTGTATGTGAGAAAAGGCACGGAGAAAAGTTATATATAGAAAAAAGAAAAGAAAAAAGAAAGAGATAAAAATGAAAGATTAAAAAGAAAGAAAGAAAAGACAGATGAATTAAAACCAGCGAAAGAAAGATGGGAAAAATAAACAAAGGACTGGATGTGAAATGACAAGGTAAACGAAAAGAAAGAAAGAGAAGTGCAAAAGAGAGAAATATAACTAAATATAGAAAGAAGGACAAGACATAAAGAAAGACGCATGGAAGAAATGAATGAAACAGGTTTGTTATTAGAGATCCAAGACGAGATATAAACAGCCAAGAATGAAATAACGATACGAAAGAACGAAATCAGACTGAAAGAATAAAACAAATGTGTGATACCAAAAAAAAAAAAAACAGCCAGGTTTTTGACGAGAGAAAAACAGGACTTGATGAAAACAGACTGGGAGGAAGGCTGTGACGGACAATCATTTATAGTTTTTCTTCTTGACAGTCTTCAAGTCGTTTCTCATTATACTCGGTGACTGATTCATAGCCCACAACGCGATCACGTGACACAAAGCCGTGTATTTCGTGACGTACAGGCAAAACCAACCCATAAAATCAAATGTTAGCGTTAATTTATCAGTGACTTTTATTATTATTATTATTATTATTATTATTATTATTATTATTATTATTATTATTTCGTTTTATTTTATTTATTATTTTTAAAATTTATTTATTCTTAATTTATCTTTTCTTATTTTATTTTATTTTATTTTTTATTTATTTATTTATATATTTGTTTCCTTCTTTGTTAGTTTGATTATTTACACACGTATTTGTATTTATTCAACATTTTGTTCTTGTTTTTTTTTTTAAATATTAATGATGCGACATTTTTGTGTGTGTGTTGTTGTTGTTTGTTTAAATATTTGTGTATGTATATAATTTGTTGTTTGTTGTTTGTTGGTTTATATGTATTACTCGAAAACAAAGATGTTATTAATCAAAATATATACGTGCGTTAATTTTGTTTACGTTACTCCTGTGCAATACAGTATATACTACGATAAAAATAATATCAGATATAAATAACTGAGGTACAAACATGTACATTCTCACGTACGAACAGGGTCAGTAAGAAGAGCAAGAAGCAGAGATAGACACACACACACACACAAACACACACTACACATACATACACAAACATACATATACACAGATATTCAGTCAGAGAGAGAGAGAGAGAGAGAGAGAGAGAGAGAGAGAGAGAGAGAGAGAGAGAGAGAGAGAGAGAGATGTTACACAAGTAATTTAATTACATAGCACGCTTTGTTTAACGACCAGACAATTTGACACAATTACAGTAATGTTACCGTTAAGAGAAATTGATTACCGTTAGAATAGATTTCCGTTATTTATGAACTTCATAATAGATGTTAAATTAAATAAAAGATTTTTGTTGGTGCTTTTTTAGTGGTGTTTTCTTCTTTCGTTTTTTTTTTTTTTTTTTTTTTTTTTTTTTTCATGATGGGTTTTCATTTTTTTATTACTTTACTTGTGTATGCATGTAAGTATGTATGTAAATATGTATGTATGTATGCATATATGTGTGTATGTATGTATGTATGTATGTATGTATATATCTATGTACATATGCATGTGTTTCAACTTCTGTTTAGGTTTGGAAAGTCATATATCGACTGCTAGAAGTTTTTAATCATTTATTAATTTATTTTTTAATAAGTTTATTTATATTTTTATTTCCTTTCCTCAAAATTAAGTATCGCATTTAAACCACCCCATTTGTTATTTCGAACGTCATTTTAGCGTTAAATTTAGGTATTTTTCGACATCGCGAACTCTTAGTAAATCTTTAATTAGTCTTAACCAGTTCTATGACATAAAGGTAATGACGTCAAATATTACTGGAAAAACAAAAACAGAAATCTTATTTTCATTCAGAACAAATACGTATATGCATGCACGTAGTACGTATGTATACATATACATGTATATATATATAATTAGATATATATATATATATATATACACCCAAATTCGCACGCATACACACGTAAATGAGGTTGTTATTTTGTTGGGTTTTTTTGGTGGTTGTTGTTGTTGTTGATGTTGTTGTTTTCCCTCTTAAACACCAACCCTTCCCCAACAAACCGACGTCAGCTGTGACCCTAAAACGGTATCTGGAAATAAACCGAGCGACTGTTTCAAGTAAACAG
>CM022679.1:23444501-23489501 GCA_012295275.1 Chrysomallon squamiferum
GTGCGGACCGGATGTAGCCGAGACTTTTATTTTTTTATTTTTAGAATTTTTTATTTTTTTATTTTTTTGGAATAACGATTTCGGGAGACAATACTGGCTACGTTGCTAAACGCGACAAATCTCGCGCAAGGCTTACTTACGGATCCGTAGACAGACCAATAATCATGCCAGCCGGCGAGTTGAGGAAATATTAATTTATCGATGTTTGTTCTGCGAACTATAAACGTCAAGAAATAACATCTGCACGGTAGGGAAGAGCTTGGACGGGGTTAATCATTGTTTTGTGTGTTTGTTTAGTAGTCGTAGTAATTCTAGTAGTAGTAGTAGTAGTAGTAGTAGTAGTAGTAGTAGTAGTAGTAGTAGTAGTAGTAGTACTAACAGTATAAATAATATATTACAAAAATCAAGACTGATAATACAATATGTAATGAAAGCAGTTGTAATAGATTTGGTAATAGTAGTAGCAGTATTAGTAAAATAGTAGTGATAGTAGTAATTGTAGTTGTAGTATCAGCCACAGCAGTAACGATATTAATTGTTGTAGTAATATTAAAAGTAACAGTAGTAGTAGCTGTAGTAATCATAATAGAAGTAACAATAGTAATGGTAGTAAACGTAATAGTGATAGTACTGATAGTGGTAGTAAAGTAGTAGTAGTTGTAGTAGATGTCGTTGTAGTTTTTGTTGTTTTGTAAAAATAGTAGCAGAGGTAATAGTAATAGTAATAATAGCAGTAGCAGTGTTTGTAGATGTAATAATAACAGTGGCATGGCGTGGGCGGGGAAACAGGGTTAGGTTCCCCGGGTGCAATATTCTTAAGTTCATTACTGGACTAGTGCAGTGCAAGGGGCTCGGAGATGACTAATCTCCACGGGTTACGGGGCGCAATAAACTTGCCTTGGCCCGGGCGCTGACAACAAACGCTACGCCTCTGAATAACAACAGCGACATCAGTAATATTGCTGCATTAGTTTTAGTACAGTTAGATCATGGTAGATGAGGTAAATGTACGTAATAATAATATGTAGTGATATTTGTACTAAAGCAAAACTAAAGCTGGTGCGAAACCGCCGTTCGCTGTAAACAACCGGCACCATTCTACAGCGTATTAACAGCGTGCTAACAAATGATATTTTCTAATAAACTGTACCACACTGCGTCTATTAGCACGGAATGGGCGATCAGATTAATAATAATAATAACCGTGTAACGTGAAACTTGTGTTTACGTGTTTTTGTTTGGCGCTAAGCGAATAAACTTTAGTAACCTGTGTCAGACCAGTGGCGGTGCCATCAGCTGGTTTGGGGAGGGTGGGCGTAGCTTTTGTCGTATGCACACAAGCCTGATGATGAAGACCATGATGTTGCTGCTGCTGATGATGATGATGATGATGACGGTGACGATGTCGATGATGATGATGAAGACGATGATGTTACTGATGACGATGATGTCGATGATGACGACGATGTTGATGATAATGTTGATGATAGTCGTGGTGGTGGTGGTAGTGGTGGTGATGATGATGATGATGATAGTGGTGGTGGTAGTGGTGATGATGATGATGATGATGGTAATCTTTACGGAACAGCCTGTTAAAAATTTTTTTTTTTTTTTTTATAATTATTATACATGAATTCAGAAGCTTAGTTAAACAAATATTAATATTCATTCTACAGTTGTTGTTTTTTTTGTCTAAGTAATTCAGCGTTAATCCCGCCGTGCTGTGTCTACTTCAGTACAGTCACAGAGCACGCTGACCTGTCTGTCTGTCTGTCTGTCTGTCTGATCCCATTCTAACTCCCACAATTATAATCACAATCAGTCTTCATAAAATGTCACTTGAACAGTTTTTATCATGAGTCTATCTATTCATCAGACTATTTAATTATCTATTATATGTACACACACACACACACACACATACATATATGTATGTATTTAGCTAACTATGTGTGTTCTATCTATATATATATATGTGTGTGTGTGTATTTTTATGTCTGTCTGCCTCCGTGTGTTTATCTGTCTGTCTGTCTGTACCTCTGACTTACTGTCTGTCTGTTTATAACATGAATATAACACCCAGACTAAATATTAATCAGAAGCATCCATTCACTGTAATAATCAAATTCTTATAGTCATAATTACGAGCTACATTAAAAATAACTGGCAGTGCGTCTGATATGTAAATCCGTCTGTCTGTCCTAACGTTAATAACCCATTTTTTTTTTTTTTTTTTTTTTTTTTTTTTTTTTTGCATCTATCACATTTCATTCTCGCTCTCTCTCTCTCTCTCTCATAGGTCATAATCTAAGATATTCTCAATCGTAATCACCATAACCCTTATGAATACTGTCTGTCTGTCTGTCTCTCTCTGTCCGTCAGACGATTAGTAATGTGTTTTAGCCCCCATGTTGACGATCGAACTCGCCATAAGGTATTGAATACGACGACTGCTTAAAGGAGGCGAAACATCCTCATAAACAAGTTTAAATGTGTTTTGTTAACGGCCGTGGACACGACATTAATTTTAATTGCAAATGTAATGTGTTTCGTCTGTGCAGACACGTTTGCTGAAGGGAAATTGGACTTTGACATAATCAATGAAAAGAAGGTTTAAAATTACAGTCTCGACACGAGATGATGTATATGTGTGCAGTGCGTACGTCTCAGATTACACAAATAGTAGATTACGCTTTTTTATGAAACTGTGTGTCTGCGTTTGTGTTCTTTTTCTCCGTCGTCTTCGTCTTCTTCTTTTTTTTTTTGTTATTATTATTATTATTATTATTATTATTATTATTATTATTATTATCATTATTATTATTATTATCATCATCATTATTATTATTATTATTATTATTATCATTATCATTATTATTATCATTATTATTATTATTATTATCATTATCATTATTATTATTATTATCATTATCATTATTATTATTATTATTAATCATCATTATCATCGACGTCGTAGTCATAATTATCATCATCATTGGTAGTAGTAGTTATTATTATAATTATTTATCATTATCATTATCATCATCATCACTGAGGTATTAAAGTGTTTTCGTCCTCCTGTTTTATTTTGTCTCTTTTTTTCTTCTTTTTTTTCATCTTCGCTAAACTTTGTTTCCTTCTCAGTCTTTCTGTATGTAAATCATTCTCATACGTTCATTTCCTAAATAAAACAAAAATTAAAAAAACAAAAAAAACAACGCAGAACCAAAATCAGGTAACAGCAAATTTCCATGACTAAAAATAAATAACAGGCAAAATACTACACCTTCGTCTCAAACAGCTTGTTTTTCGGAGTTGTTGTTTGCAGTTTTGTTTTTCAGCGGTGATGACTGTCATTGTTAATCTAGCTAAGAAACAGCTAAGAATTTAAGATAATTAATACAGTGATTGATTCTCAGATTTCCTCGTTAAGATAAAGTCTGTGTGATTATGAAGCTGATATGTGTTGTACGATTGTGTATTATATGATACGATACCAGTGAGTTGAAATAAATTAATACATGTAAAAAAAATACTAACACAGAGTAAGATCATGTATGCATGTGCCTCATAATTATGTATGTGTATGTATGTGTATGTTTGTTTGTATGTGTATGTATATTCATGTGTATGTATGTATGTATAATGTAGCTGTGTGTATGTAGGTGCATGTGTGTGTGTATGCTCGTATGTATGTATATATATCGCACATATATTTATATATATATATGTTGTTCATGTACGTATGTACATATGTGTATATGCATGTAGATATGCATTTGAAAACATGTAGCTAAATAGATAAAAAGATATGAACGCATACATAAAACTTTATATTTATAATCTATGACTACGGTGATACTGAGTGACATCTTCATTAAAGCATTTTTATTAAGGCTTGCTTTAATATTCCTTGTTTGAAATATAATTTGCCGGTGAGAGAGAAAAACGTAAACATAATTACGTCGTTGCTGGTAGGTGACATTTGCAGTGAAAATACGTCAAGTCTCGCATTGTAAGCTCATGTCTCGAGAGTTGGTATTTCGTGACAAGAGGAAACTCAAGACGCGGTGACACTGAAAACCTGTCAATTGCCGCAAAGAAGACAATTTATCGTAAAATCTTTTTTGTTCTTGTTAACGATGAGGTATTCTTTTTGGTACGTAAAAGTCTGCCGAATGTATGGTTATTATATGAATATATGAGTGGGTGTGCGCGCGCATGTGTGTGTGAATGTGTGGGGTATAATGAATTTACGATATAGTCTCGATTTATTTGTCCGTCAAAATACAAAAATCACCGTCTGTCCCTCGTCGAAATTTTTCATTTCTCTACAGAAACTAGTATTTTTTTTTTATGTCGTCGGAAGAATTTGCTAAATGTTTACTTTTATTTATTTTATTTATTAATTTTTTTTCTTATCCCATGTTTGTTTTTGTTTTTGTTTTGTTTTTGTTTATTCATCTGTCAATAATAAAGATTTCTACGTTTCTGCATTTGTTTTAATTTTTTTTTTTTTACTCTATTCTTCAAATACACTTTTATTAATATTTTTTTTTTTTTTAGTTTTTTTATAATCTCACGTTTACGCTTCACCTTTCTGGAACTATTAATCTTGATATCCTGTCTGCGAGATAATCATATTTAGAATAATACGTACCATATGACATTTTCCTGTAATTAGGTTAACTAAGAAGGTCTAACTGGAACACGGACAAGAGCCGGAGTTATAATAATGCCCAGGAGATGGAAAGGGGGCGTGACCAATCAGCCAGAAATAATTATGCCGTTTCCCTGGAGACATGAAATAATTGACTTGCGCGTAGATCTTTAAAGATAAATGTTCCTGGCTGGATTTCGGCGATGCTGGTAATGGTTTCGCCTCGTTTCGGCCTGTAATAACGCAACAACGGACGATAGGGAGATCTTAAAGGATCTGGGAATCTCCCCAATGTCAACCGATCGTCACGCATGACGTGTCGTGCAATGTACGACCGGGGAATTTAAATACTGCTGTTTGTGTATGTATTATGTATTATGTATGTATGTATGTGTATATAAATAAATAAATACATAAATACATAAATAAATAAATAAATATATATATATATATATATATATATATATATATATATATATATATATATATATATATATAATGTGTATGTATTTATTATGTTTTATATATATATGTGTGTGTGTGTGTATGTGTTTCAAGTGTTATGTTCATATAGTCATTAATTATTTCAACATTATTCAAAAACAATTATATATATAGAAACACACATAGAAACACACATAGAAACACACACACACACACACACACTATATCACTTTTAACGACTTGAACCCAGGAGCTGTGTGACAGATCAAGTTGTCTACATTTACCATGTTACAGCTCATGCTTCCTGCGTCGTTATTTGATTATCGGACCACACGAGTCCGACGATGTGTTTAGATTCGGCTAACTTCGTTTTTCACCGACCTCGCGACGATGTGTTTAGATTCGGCTAACTTCGTTTTTCACCGGCCTACGATGTGTTTAGATTCGGCTAACTTCGTTTTTCACCGGCCTCGCGACGATGTGTTTAGATTCGGCTAACTTCGTTTTCCCCGGCCTCGCGACGATGATACCGACGACATACAATAATATCGATTATCCCGGTATCGATTATTTCACTAACCTAGCCCTCACAATTGGCTGGACCACGGCTGATCACTATCTGGGGAGTGATTATGACCACGTAATGGACGATTACGTAGAAATAATATGTTATACGCGGCGCATTTTCAATCCTTGTCGGTGCTTTTGGCCAGATCGATCAACCCGCGCTTATAAACCATTAATCTGAAGCCGCTTCGACGCCCTGCCTAAACCTTTTTACCCGTTACCCTGTTACTGCAAAGGTCACTAGGTCAGGGAGAAAGATAGAAGTAGTGATGGAAAGAATAGACAGGACGAAAGAAAGAGAAAATGAAGCAGTCTTTAATTTATGTCATAATACATTTTTTTAATTTTTTTATTATTATTATGATTTGAAATAAAAGGTGATTATCTTCATGTTTTCTTTTTAATTTTATTGCTTTTTTTATTATTATTTTATTTTATTTTATAATGATTAACTAAGAGAAAAATCTCTCTGATATGTTTAAAGGGCTATTTTTATCAGTTAGCAGAAAAGCATCTTATTAATGCACTTTCTCGTAAACGGGATCATGTACATCAGCTTTTTACAATCTGTTAATGAACGCTGGTTGGAACAGAAAACATTTTAAAATAAATACACACACTCACGCGCACGCACACACACACACACACACACACACACACACATTTACATCCCATTAAAATACTCATTACTAGACACTTCAGACTGCATACTCGGCTAGAAGGGATAATGACATACTTAAAACTCGAACCTAAAAAAAAAAATTAATAATAATAATAAATTTTGCACTCTTACATCAGCTACGCTGAGTTTTCTTATTAGTTTCGTTTACGGACTCGGCCGAGCAGATTAAATTACCGAGAGTGAAAAACTCGCACGTATCTTACGACGTAATTATTTCAGTATGTGTGTACTTTTGCGTAATCACTCTGTTAACAAACGTTACGTCATACGTTAGCGAGAGGAAATTTCAGAACAAAGCCGAAGATGCCCTGAACTAATAAATACATTCGCGCTCCTATGGATATAATATAATATAATACAGGGTTTTAAATTTTAGATAAAAGAATAAATAAATATAAACTGGAACTGTCGACTTTAAGTTTTAAAGGAAGAAATAACAACGCATGTTCAGTGTTCAGTTTTACGGCGTCACAAATATTAAAATTAGATTAGAAAATTAGAAATTAAACCTGATCGACTTGATACATTTTTTAAATACCAGCAAAGGTTTTTTTTAGGTAATTTTATCACAGAAAAGTGCATTTCACGATCTCTGACAAACAGACGGGATGTGAACCAGTGGTAAAAAAAATTGCGGCTTGTCGCCTTTCATGTTATCAGTGAAAAATTTCCGGAGTCCGGAACAGAAAATATTAATGTGAAATCAAGGGAGTTATCAAGAATAATAACTGTCAAATTTATAACTGAAGATACAGTCTCTAATTGATTTATCCACGTCCTGCTATGCGTTATCATATACATGTATATGAGTAAGAGCATTAGAAGCATAATAGATCAAATTTATAAATTATTTTTTTAAATCTCTATTCTAACTGATAAGATTACTATATGGTGAGATGACAGAACACTGAAAATTTATTTGATATAAGTGTGTTACCATCTCTTTTAAAAAAAAAAAAAATACTCATTTAAATCATTTATTTCTTTCCCGTTCCAATACGTTATTCAGAACAACGTTATTTCATCCTATTCAACATGTCACTGCGTGCTTTAACCCAACTCCAACTCCAACAAAACAAACAAAAACACGAAAAATACATTAACCTTTTCCAGCATTCGCACGTTCACCTAATTACCAACGAAGAGCCGCAAAGTCCACACAATCACCAGCACGATCAATGAAGACCTTCGTGACGCTTCGCCTTTTTTTTTTTTTTTCTATGGTTACGGCGCCGTAGATTTTAACCGATTGCGTTTTTCTAACCAGTATCGTTGCGCGAAAAGAAGAAGGAAATAAAAAATAAAATAAAAAAATCGTTTAAGCAAATCAACTCGCTGGAGACTTTCCATCACTTGATGCATAATTGAAGCGCGGCCATTAAAGCTTGCAAGCTACATGTTAAGTTGATGGCGCCGAATTTCCAGCCGATGATTATATATATTAAGACGATGCGAGACTCGAAGCTTCAAACGGTTTTCTCTTGGTGTTTCTAGTAAAAATCATTACATGGCAGAGCCCGCCCAGGGAGAGCTCGTTCTCAAACAGTTATCTCCTGTGTTCAAACAAAATCGAAATGTTGTTAATAGGTCGTGTTGTGAAGATTAACAAAAAAAAAAGAAGAAGAAGAAGAATTTTGAAAACGGTCAGCTTGAAAAATTTGTGTTGTTGCAGTTTGTTTCGTTTTGTTTTTATTTTTAGTTTTTCATTTATTTATTTATTGCAAATACAGGTCTAAAATACCACAACGACCACCTTTAGTACAGTCATTGCTCAGACTGTTACTACGTCGGCCTTCTGCTTCTGCTACAATTGATGCTACTACTACTACTACTGCTAAAATTACTATTACTATTAATACTTCTGCTGCTGCGTTTTTCTAGTCTCTAAATAACTAAAATTCAACAAATGTCAAAAATGTAACCTTATATTACTCTCTTGAGAGCGGGTCACAAACTGAAAAGAGGTCAAAACAATACAGTTATTTTTAATTTCTTAACACACTAACAAACTAACAATGGCTATTTCACTAACACACTAACAATCTAACAATAGCTATTTCACTAACACACTAACAAACTATCAGTGGCTATTTCACTAACAACTAACAAACTAACAGTGTTTATCACACTAACACGCTAACACAACTCAGAGGTGCTGTCTCTGGGCCCACGATAGACGTACTCTGTCTAACTGCCGACTGACGTAAACATTTCTCTGATGGCTTATTGATTAGTCCAACTTGAGGGGAGTCATCCGCGATTAAGAACAACGTCACCGCTACGTTAGCGCCACGGATTTGTCGACTATAAATAAAACTTCCTCTCAACTCTCACTTGCAAGCAGGGTCAGTCCTCCGGGTTTTCTGCACTCGCTGGCAAAGGTTACTTTAAACTCGCTATTTAAATCAGTTATTCGCAATATCACCCTGGGGCGTGCGCGTGACTGCGCGAGACAAGAAGGCATGCAGGGCCAAGCGATAACTTTAAATACAGTTTCCGCTCGAAATTATGTTCCGTTAGACTTCGTGCGAGCGGCGGTTGCTAGGCAACAACAGATTGGTGCATGAAATGTCGTTCCAATTACCCTTTGTTGGCTGGCTGTCCCAGCAAACGTTGCGGCTGTTAATTACGAATCAGCGAATTGAGGAGAGACGTTTTCTGACACCATCACTGCAAAACCAAGCAGCGTGGAGAGCAAAAAAAAAAAAGAAGAAGAAGAAGAAGAAGAAAAAGGAGATAATGGTTACAGTTTGAATGGGTCTGAGTGTCCGCTGTAAATGTCTGTTGGTTCCCTCCATGGAAAATTCCTGTCTAGCTTTTTATTTTAGACTTGGACGAAGACATTTTCTGCTTTTCTGAAAAGACGCAAATAATACGATTACTCGTATCCACAACATCATCAAATTCAAATATCTGGAGTAGATCAATTATAATCGTTACTGACAACAATAATATTATTATTATTGTTATTGTTATAATAATGTTAATGAAACCCTTAATATTATTTTTTATTATTATTTATTTACTTACTTACTTACTTACTTACTTACTTACTTACTTACTTACTTACTTACTTACTTATTTACTTACTTACTTATTTATTTACTTATTATATTATTTTATTTTATTTTATTTTACTGAAATTAAACTTTAAGAAAACAACTCTCGATTTTAAGAAACAACCTATAAAAACTCTGCTAAATATTATTTCAGTTCCATTACTTTCTCGTCGTACAAATCTAACTCGGTAAGGTTAAAAGGGGTTTTTTTTTTTTAAATTGCACAATCGCGTGACGGTTCTGATTCTAAGAGTGAAAACTTGATATCTTTGCTAACTCTGCTATCGATCTCAATTACAGTAAAGATGTAACTGTATTTCGAATTACGTTCCGCTGACATTTGTCGAAAACCAGTCCTCGAATGACACGGTGCAAAACGTCCGGAGTTTAACGACGCGTTTCTCGTTTTTATTTTCTGCATTTATCGTTTTTTCTCCTTTCTAAATTGTTCTCATTCTGGTGGGAGTTTTTATTATTATTATTGATATGCACTTTATTGCTATCATTCCATATCATTACTACAACCGTTAGTGTTGCTTCTACGACTACGCTGCTGCTACAGCTGTTGTTGTTGTTGTTGTCATTATTATCACCATCATCATCATTATTATTATTTTTATATTATTTTTATTATTGTTATTATTATTATTATTATTATTATTATTATTATTATTATTATTATTATTATTATTATTATTATTATTATTTATAATTTTATTTATTATTTTAAATGAATATTAGAATTTTAGAATTTACCTTTCAAATTTTAGTTTATTTATTTATTTATTTATTTATTTATTTATTTTTATTTTTATGGTGAGGGTAGCGATATTAACAATAATCAACACTGATACTATTCTTTAATATTTTTTATGGCATTTCTGAGCAAAATATAAAACAAAAAATAAATAAAAATTTAATCCAGTAACAAAATATAATTATACTGGAACATTTCATCCGAAACAGTAAATAAGAATGGTTTTTTTTTTTTTTTTTTTAACAGAGTTCTCTCTATCTCTCTGTCTCAGTTTATCATTCTGCATGCCTTCGTCTCTCTCTCTCTCTCTCTCTCTCTCTCTCTCTCTCTCTCTCTCTCTCTCTCTCTCTCTCTCTCTCTCTCTCTCTCTCTCTCTCTCTCCCTCTCTCTCTGTATCGTGTCGTAATCATTACAGTAATTATTCATGTTAAATTAGGAGAAAAAAAAAGTGTGGTGTGAAACCTTGAGTATTCCACTCCTATTATTTTCCACATCCTGTTACAGCAGACTGTCTGGACACTGGAGACGTACTCATTAGCGGAAACACGTCATCCGACTGTAGACTTGACGTGTTCCGTTACCATGGTAGCTAAGAAGAGACGCGCCGTGGGGTATTTTCACCAGTGTTTTATTCTAATAAGTTTAGATCAATAAGAAAAACTTTCCAAGTGAGGCGTTTGTCAGAAATGACTTGCGTAAATATGCGGAGTTAATTTTAATTTTAATTTTAATATTTTAATTGTTTTTTTTTTTTTTTTTTTTTTATTTTTTGATCGTGCTAGCTTTATTACGATTATAAATATTATTATCAACAGAAGTAGTTGTACTAATAGTAGAAGTAGTTATACTAATAGTAGAAGTAGTTGTAGTAGTTGTAGTAGTAGTAGTAGTGGTAGTAGTGGCAGTAGATTATTTGTTTTGCTGTTGCTGTCCGCGCTGTTGCTCTTGCTTTGCTGATACTGTTTTTGACGTTGTTACTGTTATTATTGTTGTTTCTTGTTCTTGTTGTTGCTGTTTGTTTTGTTTTGTTTTTTGTTGTTGTTTTGTTTTGTTTTAATTTGATTTTTGTTTCTTATGTATGGGGCGTTTTTAGGGGGTGCGGGTTGTTTTGTTGGTTTTCTTGATAAACTAGTTAAATTAATTTATGTATTCTTATTCCCAAAAAGTAAAGAAACACAAAATTTCTTGTTATACTGGACATGTTACTTCAGCTAAAGAACTTTGTTTTATTTAATCAGATAGAAAGATAAAAACAATACAAATAATAGTTAATAATAATAATATTAAAGTAGTAATAATAGTAAATAAATTTAAAAAACCGTAAATAAATAAATTGTTATTATTATTATATTTAATAATTTAATATAATAATAATAATAGTAATAGTAATTGTAGTAGTAATAGCAGAAGAAGAAGTGGTAGTAATAGTTGTAGTAGTAGTAGTAGTAGTAATAATAGTACTAGTAGCAGAAGTAATAAATAATACCAAAAAAAATAATAACATTTACAAAACAAATAAAAATAAATAAATAAGTAATTAAATAAGTCAAAACTAATTTATTTTTTAAAAAAGACGATTCGTTCTCTTTAAACTACGATGACTGGAACCTCAGTGTCTTCCAGCACTGTTGAGCTAATTGCTTTATGAAAAACTGGTGTTCTTCACACGAAACCCCAGACAACGGGGGACAGTCACAACCAGTCGATAAGAACATTGTTTACAACCAGACTCAGATATCCGATAATAAAAGAGGTAGAAAAATCCCGTTTGCGGCCATTCGATTGGTTCGGTACTTGAGAATCATGGGAAAGCCGCCAGACGGGCCACGAGTCGATTAAGATTCTCTTTGTTGTTTGGAAAGTCTTCGTAGGCCCAGTAATCCTTTCTGTTGTTGGTGATATTTTCTAAACGAACCTAAGAAATTAATCATGATTATTAATTGTCGTCGACGAATGAAAATGTCCACCAAATTAAGTCATTTTATTTGTTGTTCACTGATGATGATGATGATGATGATGATGATGATGATGATAACGATAGTGATGATGATAACTTAATAATAATAATAATAATAGTTTTGGGGGGCATTAACATTCAAAAAGTATTTCCGAAAATAGTATATATTTCTGTTTGTCAGAGATATATTTTTAACTTTTTAATGTAGGAAATGACGTCATGATAAAAAAATAATAATAAAAAAATATTGTCAGCATCAAAGAATCCTCACAATCCAATATCGAATAAAATCAAAATTACAAGAATAAATTAAACAAAAAAAATAAAATAGTTGTATTTTTAGATTTTTTTTTTTTTTTTTTTAAATAAAAATAAAAAAGAATAAAGAAAAAAAAAACGTTACGAAGATTATAACGGTCGACTAAGACAGTAGAGGTGTTATCAATTAAGAGGAATAATCGTTACTAATTAAATTTACCATGGACGTTTTTAATTTTTAATTCCTCGACACGACATTAGCGATTGATTTTGATGTTATTAGACAATCGATTCAGTTGTCTCCTTTCCGTAAATGAATACTCAGACTGAATTATTAGCCACAGCAAAAAAAAAAAAAAAAAAAAAAAAAAAAAAAAATAAAATAAAATAAAATAAGAATAAAAAAAAAAGAAATAAAGAAATTTATAAGTACTCAAATTAATTTATTTTTATAAGCTCTGTTGTTTTAGCTGTCTTTAATCGTACTACTACTACGACTAAGACTACGACTACGACTACGACTACGACTACGACTACGACTACGACTACGACTACTACTATTAATAATAATAACATCAACAACAAAACAACAGTAACTACATCTATAGTAATTTAAAATGAAATGTGTTTATAAAGATTTAAATGACATGAAATAGGAATATGTTGAATATGAACGTCAGCTGAGAAACAGTCTGTCACTGAATACTGTGTTGTTGTTGTAGATGTTGTTTTTGGGGGGAGGGGGTCCATATTTCTCTTCAAATCAAACTCCTGTCATAGCCTCCATGTTTAACACCAGTTGTAAAAGTCTAGTTTTCGGCAGTAGCAGTAACAGATTTAATTTGTTTTATCGTTTTAAGAACATCAGAGGTACGAAACATTTGATCCTAGGTCATTGTGTGTGTGTCGTTAATCTACCCAGATTTGTTGAGGTTGATGTCGTACAATTGCCGATAATGCTGACTAAGTTTTAAAATATCAGATACTGTTTGTCTACACAGATTGAGTTTCATAGCCGGGGTTCACGGGGACCGGGGTGACGTGGGTGACGTGGGTGACGTGGGCGAAATACTCGCCTTACTTCTAATCCACGGCAAAGTCTAAGTCGTCTTCTTTACCTTTTTCTTTTTGTTTAATTGTTATTATTGTTATTGTAATGTTAATTGTTGTTGTTGTTGTTGTTGTTGTTGTTGTTGATTATTATTATTATTATTATTATTATCATTATTATTATTATTATTATTATTATTATTTTAAATATATCAATTGGAAGTTGAAGGTATCGATACATTTTAGCCTCCATTGTGTCCACTGATCACATGACCACATTTTGCTATCCGCGGGCGTTTTTCCATCAAAATATAATTTTTTCAATAAATCATGTGATATAGCTGCAAGAGTGTATTGTTTTACTGTCGTGATTAGAAGTTGACAATAAACACAGTTCTTTTAAACTTGTAAACAAATTAAATCAGCTGAGATGGACGTGATAACTGATTGTACAGAATTACGTCTACAGTAAAGATTACAACTGACCAAGACTCGAGAAAGCAGGCTGCAAGTAATCGTAAACAAAACATGAGAATAAAACTGTTGTTAAATAATTTTATTACTTAAGGCACGTATTAAATATATTTTATTAGAAGCAGAACATCGATGTAAACATGCAGATAGTTTAGTTTTTTGTTTATGACAATGGTTTGTTTACGTCTTATTGTCTCATTTCGCTTTTACAAAACCTCACTTCTCTCTGATATATCCAGAGCGGAGAAGTGACTAACGTAAATCTAAACATTTCTGTTTACAGAGCGGATTTGATGGAAACTGTTTTATTAATTTTGCTTTAGAAAAATTCGATACGTTGCCGTTGTTTTAAGGTCGCTTTGCCATTACTACGACTAATTCAATCAGACAGTGCAAAATGTGCGCCATACACATTTATACAGACTTGTGCTTTTGACACTAAATCTAAATGAGTGAATTCAATTAGGTGTCAACGCACACTAATAGTAATCTTGTTCATTTAGCTGCATATAGTAATTACAAGACGTATTGCATCATTATTTATTAAGCCTTCCAAAAAGCGCGATCATTTCGTCTCACGCGCTAGCCTAATTACGTTCAAAATTGTGTGCCAGTGTTGACAAAACTAATTACTTGGGTTTTTTTTTTTTTTTGGAATTTACACCCGAAACCTGAAGAAGACAATGACAGTGACTTCATTGTCATAAACTGTAAGATTACAGTACACAGAAGGATGAATTACAAAATTAAAATGCACATCCGGATTAGACGTGGTTTTGTTCATAATTGACTATCGGTAGCTTTACTGTACTTTGAAATTGTGCCTGTTGACACAAAAATCCGGATTAGTTAAAAGCCCGTTTTCACGGAGTCCATTATATCTATATAAATATATATATGACAGATCTTATATCTATTTAAGATTAAAGTGCTAGAAAAAAAAAATGTATCAAAAGGCACAACCATCTGGGAAATAAATAAAAACACTTAATTTAGCATTAATAAAAAGCCATGAAAATATTTGTATTTATTTATTTATTTATTTATTTATTTATTTATTACGCTGCTGGCAGACATTTGGGGTTTGTTTTTATATTCACTAGAAAATTTCAAGAACATAAATCCTGGTCTGAAAATGCTACATACTTCAGATACATAAAGATTGTCTTAAGGTCGTTTGTTGTAAAATGTGCTATATGAGTATTTTACTGTGTTGCAGCTTTGGATTTTCTTTGTTGTGTTTTATAGCTACAAATATTCGTTTTTTTTTCCTTACCTTAAACTCTACTAAAAGCATGATATTCTGAATGAAACAAAGTTCGGAAACCAAAAAAAAAAAAAAAAAAAAAGAAAAAGAAAAAATTAAATTAAGAAAGAAATGAAAAAAAATCAAAATATAAAGAAAGAGAGGAAAAAAAAGAACAACAAAAAAATTAAATTAAGAAAGAAATTAATGAATCAAAACATAAAGAAAGAGGAATAAGGAAAAATGAAAATAGATAGATACAAAAAGAAAATTAAATTAATGAAAGAAAGAAAAAAGAAAGAAACGGATGAATGAAACAAATTAAAGCATCAAAAAAAGGAAAATTAAAGATGAAATAATCGAAATGAAAATCCTGTAAACTTATACATACAAACTATATCTTAGTTATTGATGAATTCTTACATTATTTTGCCAAATTCGATACGTTTTTGTACAACACAGTTAATTCGCTTATGATTTGCAGCAGGGAAATCGTTTTTTATTGAAAAATGCCTGGAGCGAATTTCATTTTCTTTCTGCGCTGTATATTTTTGTTTAGCAATAAAAACAAGAAAATCGTTAAATATTTGTTTTGTTTGTTTGTGTGTTTTTCAAGGAGAAGCGAAACGGGCGGATTAGCAGGTGAGTGAAGGAGCCGACCCGGATAAACGCTAAGAGGGTTTAATCTTAGACAAAGTGAAAACATAATTATTAATTATGTGGAACGGTGTTTTTTTGCTCACGGATATTTATTTATTTATTTATTTGATTTAGGCTGATGCTTTTTTCCGACATTATAATAATATTCATTTCATTTTCTTGTTGCTAGCTCTCTCTCTCTCTCTCTCTCTCTCTCTCTCTCTCTCTCTCTCTCTCTCTCTCTCTCTCTCACACACACACACACACACACACACACACACACACACACACACAAGAACGGAAATACTAGCACAAAGCATGTACACACACTCTCTCTCCTTTATATTTCTCTCACCGTTGCTGTTTTCATACCCTCCTCTTTTCCTTCCTCCCTTTATAATAATCTACCCCCAACTGACTCTGCACGTGCATTTTACTCCAGAAACATAAAATACTCAGTTAACAACATATTTACGGCTCCGCATTTTAATAATTTAAAAAAAACTAATAATAAAAAACAAAAAAAAAAAAAAAACGTTCTTATCGCTTGGACCAGCATCATCCCTAATGGCGAAATAAAGCAAATCGTGTCATCCGTTAACAAGGCGTACACTGAAAATGTTATTTATCCAAATCGATACGAAACATTTCCGATATGGAACCCGTGAATAACGTGCAAGATTTTTTTAAATAAAGGCGCGACATCACGCCGCGACTTATCGTAACGACCTTTAGTAATCTTTTCGATTGATTTGTGATTTTAATAAATTGATGTAGTGACCCGAAGATTGAACTGAAACAGCTGTGGCCGCAAAACAAGGACAAAACTAATTTGAATAAAAATGAAAAATGAAAAAATACACACTAGCACTGGGAGTCTAGTTAATGTTTGTTCTTCTGTTTTTGTAATCTGTGTCACTGTATCAGCTTTCTCGACTCTGGAGATGCTTGTTGTTTATCAATACAGTCAATCCAGTAGTGACTGGAGCGCTTTTAATTTAATTTAATTTAATTTAATTTAATTTTATTTTATTTTATTTTATTTTATTTATATTTACTTATATGTTTATTTTTATTTTTATTTATTTATTTATTTATTTATTTATTTATTTATTTATTTATTTATCAACATCATTTATTAATTTATTTATTTAGTTATTTAGTTATTTAGTTATTTTTTTATTTATTTGTATTTCATTTTCAGTTTTGTTAATTTATCTTATTTTTTTGTTGTTGTTCTCTGTGTAGGTAGTATGTATGTGTACGTGTGTATTTTCTTTGTGTGTTTTTTTATTTATTTTGTTTGTTTGTTTACGTTTGACACTAATAAATGTTAGGGAGAAACTGAGATATTTATGAGATATATATATATTTTTATGTTATCAATTAAGGTCTAATTATATCAGTCCGGAAACAAATCCGAAGATAACCGACGATATCTGAAAATGGATAACGCAGAGCGTTTTTAGCAACAACGACAACCCAATAATTATAAAGAAGTAACTGTGTTTTATTGAAATAATCAGTAAGCCGATTCAGATAATCACATTCGTGTCGACTGTCAGTGTACTTTAGGAAACGCATTAGTATCGTAGTCATTCGGTCGACTACTGGTGCACAAAACTGTGTAGATTAATCCTCCGTTGGCAAATTAATTACAGTATTACTTAACCCATCGACAGATTCCCTAACTACAGCCAAGATTTCAGTTCTGTTTCACCGTGTACTAAAACCTTAAAAAAAAAAAAAAAAAAAAAAGAAAAAGAAAAGATGTTGATAATTTTTTTTACGGTAATACGTTAGTTGTAGTTTTATTTGAATAACTGAAACCGATTTTCTTGTGTTAATTTTGTTGTGTTCTTTTTTTCTCTCTCTCTCTCTCTCTCTCTCTCTCTCTCTCTCTCTCTCTCTCTCTCTCTATATATATATCTGTCTTCCTTTATGTCTCTAATTCTCTCTTCTCTCACTATTTTTGTCTCTCTTACACACACATTCTCTCTGACCCTCCCTATCATTTTATATATATATATATATATGTCTATTTTTATGTCTATATATATAATCTAATTTAATTCGTATTTGTGCTTTCTCTCTCTCTCTCTCTCTCTCTCTCTCTCTCTCTCTCTCTCTCTCTCTCTCTCTCTCTCTCTCTCTGTCTCACGAATTCTTTTGTTTAAAATTAACACAAATGACACGTGCCACTGCCTGGCTGGCTGTGCTAACATTTTTCGGCAGTTTATGGTTGTCAGTTACAGTTCGGTCGCGACATCGCGGCCTCCACACAACTTGTTATTATTCCTGGGTCGATAAATTCCCTGACACCGGTTTAAAATTAACACAAGATTTTAGTCACGATTTGCGGCAGTTTAATTCGTAATGTGGCAGAGATGCGCCATGATAAATTATATGTACTAATAGCAGTGGTACTGGTAGTAGTTACCGCCGTAGTAATGGTTGTAGTTGTCGTCGTCGTAGTAATAGTAGTAGAAGAAGTATTTATGGTTGCTTCATTAGTATTAGCATTACTAGAATAGTAGTAGCAGTAGTAGTAGTAGTCATAGGAGTAGTAGTAGTAGTAGAACAGTTGTAGATGCAGAGATAATAATACTGTTCAGAGCAGTAGTAGTAGTCGTAGTAGCAGTTGCAGTAGTACACGTAGAAGTCGGGGTAGCAGTAATAATAGTAGTATAGTAATTGAGGTATTTAAAGTTGTTGTAGTAGTAGTAGTAGTTAGGTAATATAAATTTGTGCAGTTTTTAAAAAAAAAAAAAAAAAAAAAAAAGAGGTGTAAAGGCATTATTGGATTATTAATCTGGATTACAAAATAAATTTAATCACTAATAAAGTCTGTGGAGTTTGTCCAGATAGAAATATAAAATATTTTTGTGCAGTTCATATTTTATAGAATAATTAATTAATTAATTAATTAAGACAAAAGAACAAAACGTGTTCTGGGAAACCAGGGTCATAATGACTTTCCTTTAGAAGCGAAGTTTCAGCTAATAGTAAAATCACCTCTCTGTGTTAAATGACAAAATCGACCGATTTTGTCACCGAAGCGTGGTTAATATAAATTCGATTCATTTGCTTCCAGGCATGACAAAAACAGTAAACAGAGGGGGACCTCAGACTTTCGGGTTCAAGGATAACGGATGACAAAAAAAAAAATCAAAAAAAAAAAAATGCTAGAGTATATAATTTATCTCTTCTTGTTGCTCTTCGTTTGGTTGATTTTTATTTCTACAGTCTTCTTTTTTTTTTTCTTTTTTTTTTTTTAATTATAGTTTTACGGGGCCGCCTATGTTTTCATTGTTAGCATTTTAGTAATGGCTAAGTAATATAAAAGACGCAGCCCTATTAATAATTCACCGGGATGTATTAGACACGTTTATGTGTACATTTATCGTAATGCTATCATTTTTATGTTAGTCACTGACACCAGAGACCGCGAATAAGTAATAGTCGTGAAGACTCAGTCTTTCGTGGTTTTGCTGGGGTCGAGATTTTCAGAAAAGATGTCTTATTTTGTTTGCTTTATCAAAGTAATTTAAAATCTTATTTACACGCACGCACACGCACACGCACGCACACGCACACACACACACACACACACACTCACACACATACACACTTGCACAAACAATCTTTCTCTCTCTCTCTCTCTCCCTATTTCTCATTCTCTCTCTATGTACACATAAACATATAAACGTGAATTATCATATTAATTAATATCACGTTGATAAAATTATGGTGTTTTTTTTAATGGAGAGGCGGTTGCTGTCATTACTGCCACTGACGCTGCTGAAGCCGTTTTCTCCAATGTAATATCTCTGCAAATTTTCCTTGATGACGTGTATATTTTTAACCACCTCCGCCATTAGACGACGTCGTAAATTCAGGTCACGACATTCCGAACTCGTCAAAAAAGATCAGACGATATTGACATTTCACGTCTGCTGTTTACGCGACGCTAGTGCGAGCGAGTCACTTAGGTTTCCTACTTAGACATTTCACAATTTCCAATACACAGACACTACAAAAATATTATTAATAGTTACTTTCCAGGGAATTAGAAATAACGTAACGTCATCTGTGAATGGATTAAAATCAAAATATTAAGTGCTTAGTGATAAAATCGAAATGATAAATAAATACAAATATTTTTTTAGGGGGTGGCCGTGGATTTTGTTATGTACCAAGCTAACATTTGGTTTACTGTCGTAAAAACGATGATGTAAAAGGCACTTTATTTACGGTTACTAAAACCATTTTTTTTTTTTTTTTATTGACAAATATATGTTCATCTCTCTCTCTTTATTTCTCTCTCTCCAAATTCCATTTTATCCTTCAATATATTTTTTTTATATATTATCTTTTCCAGTTTAATAAAGATCGCGAATTCGTAAATAGAGTTTCTATTATTCAGTTTCCAAAAAAAAAAAAAAAAAAAAAACCCGCATAGAAATCGACATTAAATGGGAGAAATGGGCGGGGGAAGGGAACTTTAAAAAAAAAAGAAAAAAAAAAAGAGCTTCATTCGTCTGCTACTGAAGACGTCTGCTTTGCGCGCGACGCTGGAACTCCTGATAGTGTATTCCAGTCAACGTACTTTCTTTTGTGCTAAAATTCTTTCTGATCGATTTAGTAATCTGACTTAATCGCGTTAAACAGTCGTCTTGCGACACGAAATAAATCGGATTTGGAGAGGGCCGTTTTGTTACGGCAGATAACGATTTTAAACATCTCCGTGCCAGCCTGTGACAGTTCCACGTCGGCGTAAGCATGCGCAGTGACATTGAAATCTGCACGCGGCAGAAATAGACGCTGACACGACGTCGATAAAAGAACTTAGATACAGCGTGCGATGTTTTCATTTCTTTGAAGTGCGAGATTTAGAACGTCTCCGCCGTCGTGTTACAAGGGTTACAAGTTCAAATCTGTTTGCAAGAATTTGGCACATTTCGTGTCTACGTGCGTTAGACATTTGAGAATTACTTTACTTCGGGGGAGGAGGGGTGGACATTAATTGAAAAACAATAATTATTCACTGTTTAGTGTCTTGATTCATAGTTTCATACATGTACATGGTTAATTTCTGTAATCAAATAAATGCGTATAAACCTATTTATACTGTAGAATCAGTTTATCAGAAATAATTTTGAAAAATTTTGGCTGAATTTTTCTATTTTTAATTCATTAATTTAAGTGAAGAATTAATAAAATTCTGTTTAACCATTTTCAAAAAAAAAATAAACAAAAAAAAATGCTCAATAACCCTCACCACCACCACTCACCACTCCCCACCCCACCCAAAAAAAAAAAATAATAATAATAATAATACGAAAAATAAATTAAACATCACGATTAAGATATATTATTTTTTTTTTAATAACCTTTCGTTTCGTTTCATTTCGTTTCAATATTTCAACAGAACTCATTAGAATACTGGCACTTTGCGGCCACCGACTTCCGACTTCCTGCCTGTTCCACCCTGCGCCATATTGTTTTTAAATCTGAAATGGAAGATGCAGACCAGTCCGGAAATTTACCGGAAATAACGTCACCCGAAATTAATGAGATTTAGCGCGCGCCTCCCATGCACTGCCACGTTCTTAACGCTCCGGTGAAGATGATCGCCATTCGAGTTTTCCGCCAGAATTACAGGCCCGTGCTCAACCCAGCTCCTAGCGGAGAGGTCTGGCAAATGGTGAGTCAGAGCTCGGGTTAGAGAAGATTTCTGTGACTGTAAATCAAAACTCAGCGATAAACTGATTACGTTTTCGCCCCTCTCATTTTGTCGGCTGCGAGATCGAATCTCCGTTCAGGGGGTTTCGTGCCTAAATTAAAGTGTAAGATGTGTTTTTTTTTTTTTTTCAAGAAAGAATGTTCTAAAATTGTCATGATGACGATGATGATGATGAAGATTAAAGGTAGTAGTAGTTGCAGAAGAAGGAGGAGCAGCAGGAGGTGTAGTAGTGGTAGTAGTGTAACCAAAAACAGTAATATTAGTTGTACACGTCGTTATAGATGTAATAGAAGCATTGTAACGATATCCGTTTTGTTCATTTTTAAATTAACTGAATAAATCCCTTAAATGCGAAAGATTTTTTTTTTTTTTTTTTATGTTTATCGCTAAACATTTTCTCGTTTTCTTTTCGTTTTATATTATTATTTTATTTTATTTTATTTTATTTTTTTTTTTTTTTTTTTTTTTTTTTTTTATGTTATTTTATTTTATTTTTTTTTTATTATTTTTTTTTTTTTTTTTTTTTTTTTGTCTTCTACTTTTAAGTCATAAATGTTTCTCGTAAAACATTCTCACGTTTGTTTTTTCCCATGTTTCTGATTACACATTTTTACTAAGATGAATGGATATAAAACTCCGTAAAGCAGTGACCTTTGTAAACATCACACTAAATCAAACACGACACGAATAAAAACGTTGAATTGTAGAGTTCCGTATTGACAGGGGTCGTAAAGAGCTCTTCTCAAACCTGCTAGATCGATCTTCCTCTTAAGTTTTTATTCTTCTGTTTCGTCATTATCATCACCATTTTCTTATTATTACTCTGGGATGTTTTTTTTTTCTTTTTCTTCTGTTTATTTTTTATTTACATTTTTCTTTTTCTTCTGTCTCTTCTACATGGGTCCGTCTAGCTATATCCCGTTCTAAACTGAGCTCTGCGACTAATTCGGTCATTGATTTTTTTTTTTTTTTTGGGGGTTACATATTAATTGCAAAAATTATTAAATTCAAAATATTTATACGGATTACAAGTACCAATTTGCTTCTGTTTGCTTAAAAAAAAAAAAATAATAATAAATAATTAACAGTAATAATAATAAAATTAATAAAAACAATAACAACAATAATAATTTTAATTAAATATATTTGAATATAATTCGTCTGTTATATATTGTATTAAACGATTAGATTAATATATTAATACAGCGGAAGGTTTATAAAAAAAAAAAAAAAGCAATAATAATAATAATAATAATAATAATAATAAAATTTCAAAAAAGACGAAAGAAAAAATACTAACGTCATACGTTGACTCAGTCATTAAGGGGTTTTTGCTTATGACATTTTTAATTTTCGGTTAGTGTTGTTTTCAACGAAATACACTGATGGAAGAATATTCCAGTTTTAATGATGGTGGTTTTATATTCGCAAATCGATGCTAATTTTTTAATGTTATTTTGTTGTAACTCTTCTATTTATTTATGTTGATAATATATTATTTATACGTGTATTGTCGGATGATAGCACTTAAATTTTCCGCTGTTAATAATTAGCCACACTTTCAAAACCAGTCGAACTGGGAAAAATTTTCGCTCATTGTCTAGCATAAGAAAATATATCATTCCACGATACCACGATACCGATAAATAAGTAAATAAATAAATAAGATAAAACCAAAAAAAATTAAATAATAAAAAATATAAACAAATAAATAAATGTGCTTTTATTATACATGATGAGAAATGCATAGCGTTATGAAATATTTACTGTTAACCTCTGATCTTATATCATAAACATATAAAACAGCTTTGACTCGAAATCTTCTACTATGCTTGAACTGTTTTTCAATAAGAAAAATATTTACTTACAATATAAATCTTTGAGTGACAGCTGTAAAATTTGCATGATAAAAAAAAAAAAAAAAAAAAAAAAAAAAAGCCTGTTGAACACGCCATATCAACCATTCTCAAACCTCTCTTTACAATGTTTTGAAAAACAATAAAATGGGAAAACAAAACATAGCCGCACAGACGATTCTTAACTTTTAGATTCTTTAATAAACACGATACATATATCCAACCTCTGTGAATAGCGTCCATTGTCTATAAATATGGGAAATTATAGGCATGCATGGCATCACAGACAGTACACGCGAATGGCCAAAATTCGAGTAAATGCTTTGTGTTTTTCTTTTCACTTTATTTCTGTTTGTGTCACAGAAGTTGAAAGCAAAGAGAAAATGGCAGTCTGCTGCCTTCTTCTTCTCTGATTTCTTATTTTTACTGTTATATAATTTTTAATTAATAAAGTTTTAAGAACTAATCAACGTGCCACATGCATTGATTCAGAATGTATGTACGATATTTATTCATGTCATCTCCGCTACGTTTTGATGTAGACATTATTCATCGTCTTTTCTTAATCCTTTTTTAATTTGCACACTCGGTCACCCAGATTGAGTGCTAATACCAGTTTCCGTGTCACCGATACAAAAAAACTGTCAAATCAGAAGAAAACTAAAATTTCACTGTATCGATCCAGCCTCTACCTGCAGCTGTTGTGTCGCGATATTTATAATAACTGTATCCTACACTGAACGCTTATTTCTGAATGTAGCCTTGTTTACCTTACACACACGGGTTTTTCACCTTGATCTCCTGACACCCGCCTTTTTGGCCAGTTGCGTATTTAATCGAACCATTTCAAGAAAGATTTTTAAACGCATTTTATTACGTATCACGTAAAAAAGAGTTGCTGAGGTCATTTCTGAGATACAACGTTCTGGATGCTGTGACGAGTAATTAGAAGTGATTTCGCTTTGAATACGATTAAAGCAGAGATTTTTGTTTTGTTTTTTTTCACAACAAAATGGCTAGAATCTCCGAGCGAAGTGCTGTCTATCTTGTTGGATTTTCCGTGGTCGGGGTTGGAATTATTATTTTCGTCATTGGCTTCGCCACTCCCAACTGGGTTGAGAGTTCGTTCGTTTCACAGCGACGAAGCATGTTTGGGTCGTTGTCGATGACGTCGACGTTGGGGCTGTGGCAGGCGTGCACAGGGACCATGGGGATCTCGACGTGCTTCCAGTTCATCCATACAAGTTGTGAGTTTTTCATAGAAATCCTTTTTTTATCATTTTTTGTATCATTTTTATTTTCATTTATTTTTATTTTTATGTTTATTTTTATTTTTTTTTTTTATTTTTATTTTTATTTTTATTTTTTTTATTTTTATTTTTATTTTTATTTTTATTTTTATTTTTATTTTATTTTGTTTTTGTTGTTGTTGTTGTTTTGTTTTTGCATTTTCTTACTTTTCTGAATCTTATGTCTACTGATTGGTAGACTTACTGCTTTGATATGTGGACCATGCCACTAATTTAAGAATTGTATTGCTAATTTGAGAATTTTACTGTTCTTCAGATATGGACTTTACTTGTTTCGTGTTATAAATTTCACTGCTTTACTGCTCTGTAAAAAAAGAAAAAAGGTTTTTTGGTTATTGTTTTTGTGGTTGTTGTTTGTTTCTGTATATAATTGCTATTAAATTCTTTACCTTACTTCTCTAACTGTTTCAGTTTTGTATATCCTTAATAATTCAGATTTATAGTATATATATAGCTACTCTTGATATTAAATTTTACTACTTTTAAGTTATAGATAGAAATAAAGAATTTTTCTGATTTATTTATTTATTTATTTATTTATTTTAAATTATTATTTGTAAGTTAATTTATTAAAAATTCTCAAAACATTTTCGAGTTAACATAATAACAATGCTGTGAAATTTGCACGTGCAGCGAAAGAAATTTCGACTTAAGAGTAATTGTTTAAAAAACCCAACTAAACAACATATCAGTGATGTTTGGAAAATACTAAAACAGCGAGTTGGCATAAAACAACAAATCCGAAAATAAAATAAATCCCACAAGTCCATAATAAAATTCTCGAAAATATATTCTACACAACAAATGACATTTTATTATAGCACTGTCTAACGTGAAATTCCATCAAAAACCTTGCAAGCAGCACAAGACTTTGTTAATTCACTCGTATTGACTGACACTTTCTCGCTACCTAGTTTATAGTTTATTTGCATGTTTCACAGCGAAGGAAACCAGACCAGTGACCTGCACTGAATGAACGAATTCTTTAAAACGAAGTCAACATGCCTTAATATGTACAGTTATTTTTAAACTGCTTTCTTGATAGAATGATGATATGAAAATGTAAACCCTGTGTCGGTACATTATGAAATGCTGTAATTGTTTACTGTAACGGATCTTTCTTGTTCATCCTGAAAAATTCGTTACATGCTCTTTAATAAGCGAATTGTGTGGGTATTAGCTGAATGACCTTGGAAGACATATTGATTTTTTTGACTGGTTGTTAATATATGAAAATGTTTTCCAGCGATATCGACACTTTTGGTTGATCTTGCTAATTAGAAAAAACAAACTATATGTATTGTCGTTCTGTTTCCAATTACGATTCAAGCACACGCAGAAACAGTCCATCACAGCAAAATATATTATTCTCTCAGAAATACTATTAATTTTTATATAGATAATTATTATATTTTTGAAAAAAAATATTTTATATAAAAAAAAAAACATATTAAAAAAATAAAAATAAAATATTAAAAATCGTTTAAAATACTAAATGTTTATGACGAGTTAATAAATTAGGAAAATATGATTATACATTATCAAAGATTTTTTAATCTAGATCACTTCCGTTTCATTATAAGTATGTAAGTTTCGTTTAATTAGAATGACATTCTGAGGTTATTTTGACTTCACTGCTGATCGATCTGTCAATGTTTCCGTGAGATATCGATACTGTTCATTAGTCTTGTAATATATCTACAGGTACACGAGAAGGAAATCTATAACTGACTTTAGTGCTGTTGGTACAGAATGAGCGTGTGATTAATTACTTGGTTCAGGTCTAATGACTTTTACTGGCTATAAGACTTCAGTTTGAAATTACTGAATAAAAGTTTTTTTTTTTAGAATTAAATTTTGATGATGCTTTTTTTTATGAAAGGGTCAATAATGTTCGAGGAAAAATTGATTTAGAAACGAAATGAAAAAAGTAGAGAATTTTTTTTCTCTTAATATGTATTTGATTGTGTGTACCTCTCTCTCTTTCTCTCTCACCATCTCTCTTTTCTCTCTCTTCATCTTTCCACATATTTTTCTTTCTCTCCATCTATATTTCTCTCTCCATCTTTCTCCATCTCTGTCTCTCTCCATCTATCTCTCTCTCTTTCTCTTTCTCTCTCTCTCGCTCTCTCGCTCTCTCTTTTCTTCTCTTTCTCTCTCTCTCTCTCTCTCTCTCTCTCTCTCTCTCTCTCTCTCTCTCTCTCTCTCTCTCTCTCTCTCTCTCTGTCTAGATGATATCAAGACTCTTCCTAACATCCCTTTGAAAATAAAAACGTGTGATTTCTACACAAACAGAAAACTCAGCTTGTGAACAAACAAATGAAACAACGTCTAATTTCTGTTGCAGTTGTTCACGACATGGTGCGCGCTCTCGAGTGCATTGCGATCGTCCTGCTGGCAGGTTTCGCTTTCATCGCCGTCGTCAACAACTTCACCACCCTCACTGACAGAAACACCGTCTGGTTCAACCGCCTGCTGACGTTCCTTGGAATCACTGGTGGTACGTGGTGCCCTGCTATTTTTCATATATATAATACTTTTATATTAACGCTGCATGTAGCTTGCTATCGGTTCTAAATACACAGTTTCAATAACGTTGTTTAATGTAGGGCTTTTTGTTATTTCTTTATATTACAGTTTTCGAAACGAGTTATGTAATGCTCTTCATATACTTTCATTAACGCGTCATACAGAGTCCTATTATTTTCTGAATATACTCTTTCCCTAATAGAATATGTAATAAACTGGGGTTTTTCATAGAAACTTTCAATAATGTATAACTATATAGATGTAGATCGATACATAGATGTAGATAAACAGATAGATAGATAGATAGTGAGATAGACAGACAGATAGATAGATAGTGAGATAGACAGATAGATAGATAGATAGACAAACAGATAGACAGACAGACAGATAAATAGATAGATAGATAGATAGATAGATAGATAGTGAGAGAGATAGATAGATAGACAGACAGACAGACAGACAGATAGATAGATAGATAGATAGTGAGAGATATATATAGATAGATAGACAGACAAACAGACAGACAAACAGATAGATAGATAGACAAACAAATAGATATAACTAGATATATATAATATAGATATATAAATATACAGATTATATAGATACAGATACAGGTACCGAACCATAAATCCGGAAAATCCAGAAAACCGGCAATTATTTATTATTATTATTATTATTATTATTATTATTATTATTATTGAGTGACTACTTTTAAATTAGTCAGGCTGTAAGTCGCCACTTGCTGCATTAGTCGTTTCCCTGACGTACACGTTGAACGGTTTAAGTGAGACTGTTTCTGTGTAGAGGTAAATCTCTCACAGAAGTCATTATAACTGTCAAATTAAATTATGTTCTTTAGTTTTCATCTGATATATTATACACATGATATTGTAAGAAATTCAAGAGTTTTAAGAAGTGTATATTAATTTGTACAGATATCGTTTAAATAAAATTATGTTCTTTTCTTTTCTTCGTTTTCTTTTCATCCTATTTATTATAGGTCATATTCTATACAGGTAACTTAAGAGATTTGTAATGGATCAAAAAAAGAGGTGTATATTTAGTATGTGTCTAGAAATGCGGGTAATCCAGAAATCCGGAGCAAGCTTGCCGGATAAATGATTCGATACCTGTCTAGATATAGATATTCATTCTGTTGTTTATTTCTTGTAGGTCTGATAGGAATAATAGGCGCTGTTGTGTTCGTCACGGCTGGCTACTCAATGGAACCGTCTTGGAGCTTTGGTCTTGTGGTCAGCGGCTGCTGTCTTGTTGTCATAGGAACAATCATGATGGCGTGTTCGGTTACCTCCCTTTCCGGCAGTTACCCAGGAAACAGGAGAGTGCTGTATCAAACCTCGCAGTACCCAGTTTCAGCCAATCAGCCTCAAGTACATGTCGTCTCCTCGGGCAACCAATGGAATCAACCAGGACAAAATTTCGCAGGTGTTCAAAGTTATTACGTGTCAGGCCCAGCCACTGGTTAAAATAATTTTTACGTTTTATCGTTGGAAACGCGAAGTTATCATGCCTTGCACAAATATTTCTCTTTCTTACTTATATTCGTAAGAATATATCTAAGTGTATGTAGATTATTTAATATGCAGACTGCAGCAGCTTGTGATTTAAGGTCATTAAACAAAAATAAAACAAAACAAATCTACCGGACAGTGATAGGTGTATTTATGTGTTTTAAACAGAGGTAGGTATTGAAACAACAAGAACTATTTCTACTGTTACAAATGAATTATCACACAAATAATCAAACTGTTACAAATAGAAGAATCCGAGGTTCTAAGTTCGTAATCCATTACTAAGTGGATGTGTGGAACTTTGTTTTTCTTGCTTTTCTTTTTTGTTTTTTTTTTCTATAACCTCGTTAACTAAAATTGTTAACAGTTAATAATTATTCATCTTTGCTGTTGTCCTGAGTATTTTAATACTGAGTTATTACTACTAACGTATGACAATGGCAATTATATAACCCTCGAACACATTATTAGATTTAGTATGGGCAACGCAAAATGACATTTCATATACAAATACTATTTTTAGATGTGTATCAAAATTTTAGTTATAGCGATACTAATAATAAAGAGCGGAGGCTTCCAGGAATTAATCGAAAGGTTGTCTTTACAAAATAATTCTGATTTAAATTTCAATCATTTCCATTTAAACTCAGTGCTGTTTCTCATCAATTAAAGAAAAAAATGAAAGAAAAAAACAAAACAATGAGTTACTATTTTAAAATAAAAAACATACAAATAACAAATCATAATTATTCGAGACTTAATTCGTATTGCTCAAATTAATATATTCAAATTTAGGATCGTTCGAATTTATAATGTGGACAATTACTATCTTAATTTATTTCTGTAAAAGCTGTTTATTTATTTATTTATTTATTTGCGAAGTGTTTAACTTATTTTATCGTCTGTCTTTCAAGATGAAAGTTTATTGATTATCAGCCTACATAATATCTGCGCATGTGCTTACCTATTTATTTACATGCATATTTTTCCTGTTTTATTTTATTTTTTAATTACTGTTATCATCATCATCATCATCATCGTATTTATTATTATTTATATATTGTTGTTGTTGTTGTTGTTGCTGAATCCATGTTTAGTGTTACAAAATATTTTTAATGGTACAAAAATACCTTTTGTGACATAACAAAATAATTTCTTGAAAATGTATGTAATATATTACTCAGTCATTCATTAATGATGCCAGTTACTTTAAATCATATTAATATTATTATTATTTATTGCCGTTATTATTACTGTTAATAATCTCATCTTTTTATAATTTATTATCATAAAAAAAAAAATGAAAAACATACTCCATTAACGAATTGTTGTTTTCTTTTGATTAAAACTGTATTAGGACTTAATGTATCATAACAACCTTTGCTGATAATAAAGTATAAAAATGAAATAATTATATTCGCGAGGTTTCGCCATTGTGTTTTATTTTAGCATTGCGTGTGCGGTGTGAATTTTGTATTTTCTTGTAAATGTTAATAAAGAGAAACTTTTTATAGTTATAACAGAACGAAAACAGTTTCTAGTCATTTACTTATGGATAGATTATGATAGAAGAAGAAGACGAAGAAGAAGAACTAAAGAAAGAAAGACAAATATACAAATCAAATATTATCGCCCGGTTACTTCTAAGTACAAAATTTCTTTTCTGCCTGAGTCTCCAAATATAATTCACTGATTCTTGCAATAATTTTCGTTTAATTTTGTTTTAGAATTATAAATAAATAAGGCAAAAACAACTGGACGTGCCATAATTATTCTGGAATTTTAGCTACTATTGTATATAAATGTTATCAAGCTGAATAAGAAGTTGACAAATCTTGTATAAAATGTAATGAGGATAAAACGGACTATCTATGTACTTCAGTTTGAATCAGTTTTTCTATCTATTGGTCTATGTGCGAACTTAGGTATAATGCATTGAGTAAGAGTATCAATGAATGAATGAATATAGATTTAAATAAACCAGTACTCATTTTAATTTAAGAATCATTATATACCAGTTATATTTTTTCTTTTTTTATAATTTTATTTTAATTTTTATATTTGATTCAATTGTTTGTTGTTTTTTTTTGTTTTGTTTTTTTGGTGGGGGGATATTTTTCTGTCTACGCTTTCTTACCCTCTCTGTACAAATGCGTATATTTTTTTAACGTGTATTTGTCTCGGTGTGTTTGTCAATGTTGAAAATCTCACTCAAATGGCCAACAGCCAAATGGGCGTGTCACCCACCGCAGAGATTAGATCCGTCGACCCACCGGTGACAGATTCACAAACCCCTGGCTATTGATGCAAGCGGTGAGAAAAGATCAGTTTCAGACACTCGGAACCCAGTTAAAAAGCAGTTTGTTTATGTTTGTGATACTGATCTCCTCCACCCAGTCGTAATGATCCGATCTGCGCAGCATACAGAAGCACAAAAGACAACAACACAAAGAAGATTTGATAAATTAATCATCTATTATGTACAAATATATATATATATACACATACATACATACATACATACAGACGTATATCTCTCATCACATTTCTGACACGATACTTCTTTACAAAAACAGTTTAGATGTGAAGATTAAGTAAATTTACACACATACAAAAACATGCGCAGTTATGTACATATACTAATATACATACCACTATAATAATAATATATGCAAGATACACAGTTCAACATAATGATTTGACTTTGTAAGATAGTTTTCGAGAATAACAGCAGAAATTGCATTAAGTTGATATCGTGAAGAATGGCGATTCGTTTAGTGTTCGATAACGCTACCTATTTACAAAAAAAGATTCTATTATTATCCTAAATTTACAACATACAAGAAATAAAAATACCGACCCGTTTTGAGGTAGTTTTATAAGGCAACAAACGATTTATATAGTATTGTTTGTTTGTTATTGCTATTGTTTAAATTGAAAAGAAAGGAAAAGCAAAAAGGTAAAGAAATAAAAAGAAAAGAACCTTAAACAAATTATCAACATTTATTTGAAACCACTCCACTTCGATATGAACTGGTATTCGGATATGTTCGTTAAAATTCGGGAAATGAAGTTTATCCATATGATTAAATTTCGTTCGTAGACATTTAAAAACAGTTTTAATTTATTTACATATTAATCGTGGGCGTATCTATTTTTCACTCTATCTCTCCATCTCTATCGCTGTCTATGCAACAAACATTCAAGACGTGCGCGCGCACACACAAACAACTAAAAAAAAAAATTAAATAATATAAATAATAAAGAAGAAGAAAAAAAGAGAAAAGAAACGACTAAAATTGCAAGCTGAATGAAAAGAGGGTGGCCTGGAACCCCCGTATTTTTACTACCAAAGATATCACGTTGTGTTAATCTGATATCATGGATTCTAAACATGAAAGACTTAGCTTGGTTATTAAATAACAACCGATTAATCTTTAATGTGCTGAGGTGTTCATAAAAACTTAACATTTTTTTTTTTATCCCCCCGCGTCTTCATATTTTCTTTTTCAAATTCTTTCCCGCCACAAAGTGCTACGCAGACGACACAATCTCCCCATGAGATCACCGCAACCCCAAGGCGGGCTCGTTTTTATTACCTCTGTAGTAGGCCTGTTACAAAAAACCACCTGTTAATACCGCAATCACAGACGAAGAGCTGAGAAGGTCATGTGACTTATCCGGCCGATTAAAGTCAATTTAACAAGCCAGACTCAGCGTCGCTTCTGACTGAGCAGCTCGTGTATATACTTTCACTCTAGTACATTTCCATTGTCGTCTGCTTTTATTGTACACAGCAGACGACGCGGCGATCTCCTTCTTTATTATTATTTTTTTCTTCTTCTTCTCTCACACCAAAGTAATCTTTTCGCTTTAAAAATGTCATATGATTTGTAAAATTAGCCACTTTATACTGGACTGGCTATCTCATTGAAGGTTTTTAAAAAAAACATGAATCGGGGAAATAAACGTTTATGAGAGAAAAGAGATCGCGGACGTTTTCTCTCTCTCTCTCTCTCTCTCTCTCTCCTTCTCCTTCGTTTATTATTCGTTTTTATTAAGACTGAGGGCGGCCCGCGGATCAAGTGAGAGAGACTCGTGTTCTCGCACCTTACACTGTGCGAACGAGACCTATTAACATACGTCTGTGCTTCGCAACTCAATTCGTCATAAGGATATCCTTCTTTCTTTTTTTTTTTTTTTTTTTTTTTTGAAAAAGAAGATTTCACACATATCTAGATCCCTGTCGTGTGAAGTAGACGATTTATAATAAGATAACATGGGCGGCCACGTTGACAGGCTATTAACTTTAAAGGGATGCGATAAACCACGGACTGTTTTGGATTTCCTCTAAATTTCATGTAGCCATATATATCTATATATATAGAGATATAAATAAAAAATAATAATAATAAATAAATAAAAAATAAAATCTAGGCTCTTCTGAATTATGTACTTGAAAAGATATAAAGTGTTAAGAAATGCGTTTTAGACGTTCTTAAAAATTGATAAAAGTTACTAAGAATATATGGAAATATATTAATTAAATAAATATTGTTGAAATTAGCGATATATGGATTCGATCCTAGTATGTTTCGTCTTAAAATTCGTTAACTCAAATAATGTACGACTGATACGTGCAGCTTCTTAAAAACCTACAACAGAACAAAGTGTAATTAACAAAACTGAAACAAAATGAACCAAAATGAACCAACAATACACAGAAGTTTCGAATATAAATGTACCCATCCAAAAAGAATGTATGAAAAATAATTTTAACATTTATTTAAAAGAAGAAAAAAAAATTATTTGTAAACTTCAGACATTTTTAATATTCTGATCGTCAGGTATGTTTTAGAATTCTGGTTCAGTGGCGAATCCAGAAGCTAAGAGGATCGATAGTTCATTACAGATATAATTAAATAAGATTTCTTTGTCGATTATTTTTGTTTTATTATTATTTTTTTTTTTTTAATTACTATTTACTTAATTAAATTAAAATCGAAATGCAACAATTATGGTTTACTTTTTCAAGTAATTCAGTTTATTGGTGAAAATGACATGACTGCCTATTCCAAACCCGCCACTTTCCAGCAATAAAAAGTACAAGACAGGACTGATTTCAATTGTGAAAGATATTAAAACTTAGTCTCTCTCTCTCTCTCTCTCTCTCTCTCTCTCTCTCTCTCTCTCTCTCTCTCTCTCTCTCTCTCTCTCTCTCTCACTCACACACACACACAAACACACACACACACACACACACACACACATGAAAATTAATTCTAACCAAACATACAGTTTTGCTATTTAAACATCACAGAAAGCTACAAATGTTAATTCAATGTCTATTGTCTGTACTGTCCACCCGCAAAGTTGATCGTATCAACCCGTAATTCCATTTCTTACTTATGTCAACATCGAACTAACAAATATACAAACAGAACTTCTATAACATTGTCTATTTACAAAATGCATAAAAACCAACAACAATAAATTAATGTCATTTTTAACAAATATCAACACAAAAGGTCTGTGGTTTTAACTTTGCATCAGTAAAATAATTTTTTTTAAAAACTTAGAAAAAGCACTCAGAATAAACAGTTACCCTGTCCATATACCGCACCATGGTGATTAAAGGGTAAGACGAACACCAGTCAGTAATTCGCAAGTATTATGGTTGGCATTTAATTTTCCTCTCAAGAAATAGAAGCACACAAGCATCAGCTTAATTATTATTCATAACTTCCATATAAGCAACAACAGTGGTTTCCTGATAAATCAAAGTTCATATTGCAATACTGAATCACTCTGTTATATTTGTTTTTGTTTTTTTTCGTTTCTTGGCCAATTTTATTCATTTTACTTTTTACTTTCAGTAATTCAGCTTTTATACTGACTTAGTCATCGTCATTTCTGTGACACGAGCATGCGCACTCGGTGATGATCGGGTACTGAATTTTTATCCATTTGCAAGAAATTCGCCGGCGCCATTTCGGACAGTGCCAGCGCAGGACAGTTTTCGTTGTAGAGTTGCTGGGCTTACAGAACATGCCCGGGGGGACGGAGCACGACCGCTCCTTGGAGCACAACCCATCCTTAATCCACCGCGGCCAGAACCGCCTCCCTAAATCTCTCCACACGTATTTAACGGGGCAGTACGAATAGCTCCACAGAAACTTCTGCAGTTTTCTTCTGTTCTTTTTCCCCACCTTCAGTCTGAGCGTGGGTCCGTTTCGAATTTTCAACGTTCTTATCAAGCGAAGAAAAGTCGGCCGCTTCCCGACAGGCCTCCCGTTTCGGAACCTGTACTCCAGGGTGCCGTTTTTGGAATCTGGGTAATTCACAGACATAAAATTCGGATCGAAATTGTTTCCGAGAGTCTTTCGTAATCTTTTCTTGTTCATTTCACCCGGTCTCGGGTCGTAGTACTTGTCCGGACTTTCCATAATCCCTTCAATGGGGAGTCTGTCGGACGGGTGAGGGCGTGTCCCATCGCGATGGTAAAGGGACTTCTCCGAGGGTGCGTCCTCGGCTTGTAACAGCTGGAAGTAAAGCTGCGAGCCTTTGCAAAGTCTTAGTGTAGTGAGATAGAAGAGAAGAAAACATTGCCTCCACCACATGATTGGTCAGCTCAAGATTCCTGCAAGGAAAGAAGGAAAAAGAGATAATGATCTGTAGAAAGCAGTATGATTGCTGGTGATGGTGGTGGTCACAGTTCTGGGTATGGGTGGAAAGAGTGATGATAATAGTTGAAGTGGGAGGAGACAGTGACGGAAATGTTGGAATTATATTCAACTACATTTTTTTGGCCTTGTTTTCTCTTCTTTTCTTTTCTTATTTATTTATTTATTTATTTATTTATTTATTTATTTATTTATTTATTTATTTATTTATTTATTGTTATGATTAACGTCCTGTCTGCATGTTTTTACTGTTTCTGCACTTGTTTAAATAGTGACATATGATTTTATTTAACACTTTTATCTAGAGAAAATGTAAAGATTTTTTTGATGTGGGGTGTGAAGAACTATTTTGCCCTATAGGTTCTTAAATACAATGTAATTATCAACTGCAGTATACGTTATTAAGCAGAAATAAATTATTTCAATCAAAAGAAGTTGTTAGCTACAAAATACACGCAATTAAATATAAGTTATTAAATACACGTTTACGTTTCAGAACAAATTTTACATTCTATATGAATATATATCTTGACTTTCGTCTTTTCTGAAAGAAGTCAAAATTAAAACCCTCTTAGATCAAAGACAAGCTATTAATGTTAAACGGAAGAATAAAATGCAGTCTTGGTTTACGAGACTTTTTCTTCTCCTGTTTTAAAGAAAATAAAATAAAATGTTTATAAAATACACAAGCCCAAAGAGCATAGATAAGAGAGTTTTGTTTTATTTTATTGGATTTTTGGAATGTTTTTTAATGTCAAAAAAGAAAACGAAAGAAATGAAAAAGTAAACGGACCATAAATGGATTCTCGTTTCTTTGTTTTTATTTTTTATTTTTTCGTGTATGTGTGTGTGTGTGTGTGTGTGTATGTGTGTGTGTGTGTGTGTATCTGTGTGTATGTGTCTGAGTGTGTGTGTGTGTGTGTGTGTGTGTGTGTGTGTGTTTCATGTAATCAATAATTTAAAACCGTGTTAGATGAACAGACTGACAGGAAATAATAAAACCACAAGATGTAAAATAACTGATAAAGTGACAAAAAGAAAAAGCATGAATACGTGCGATAAACACATCTACAAAACGAGACGAAGAAATATACACACGCTAACAAACATCAATACTAATATTATCTGGTCAATAACAATAATAATAATAATAATAAATAATAAAAAATTGCATTTACACGTATTTGGTGTGCATTGACATATACATAAACTTAATAAGCATACATACGTACACTTTTAATTAATTCACACACACACACAATCCACATCGACTACACTATGCACCATACTGTAGATAAACATGAATATACGCATACAAACGTATTCACACTATTACTACTGCTGCTACTACTACTGCTCCTGCTGCTGCTGCTGCTACTACTACTACTTCTGCCACTTTTACTACTGTTCCTATTAATACTTTTATCCATACTTCTGTTACTTCTATATAATGCTATTATCGTTGTTATTATTATTATTATTATTATTATTATTATTAAGAAGAAGAAGAAGAAGAAGAAGAAGAAATAATTTAATGTTTCTTGATTTTTAAAGTGTTTTAATAGCGATATATTTTCCCCGGCTCTGCTAGTATAATTATACACATGTATAGCATTACGAACACAAAAATACATGCCTTTTCAGCATGTAGTTACAGATAGTCTTTTGTAATTATGCTCTGGCTTAGACACGTTGATTTAGTAATTGTATTTCAGTGTAGTGTTTTTAATTGGATTTTTTAACTCAAGATTTATAAGCTGTCTTTCTCTCGGTGTAATAACCTGCAGCATGAATAACATATTAATGAGAAAATTTAGAAAAGAATATGATAAATACTGGAAAAAAAAAAAACAAAAAAAAAATTTTTTAAATTCAATTTTTTCTTCCATTCATTGAGCATTAAAAAAACCATACCACATTATAAAAAAAAAAAAAAAAAGTCCTCTTGAATAAGTAACAATTATATTTCTCTTTAAATAGGTAAATTTTATTGAGCAGGTAAAAAAATACTAGAATGGATATGTATATATATAATTATATCGAGATATAAGTATTTTTAAAAAGTAATTAATTAAATATAGGATGTTGAATAAAACAAAATTTTTAAAAAGCAATTAATTAAATAGAAATGTAAAAAAAAAAAAAAATTGGAGAGAAAAATGTGTCGTTTATTTTAAAATCATCTATTAAACATTTAAAAATTAAAGAAACAAACGTACAAATAAAAAATAAGTTTAAACTCTACTCACGCATGAAATGTAAATAAACCAGCTTCATGTTGTTATTTTGTTTTTGTTTTTTTTAATATTTCCTTAAACTGCAATGTGACACAGAAAAACAAACACCGTCAAAGTCAACAACAACAACAACAGCAACACACATGTACGGAGGAGGATTCTCTGCTATTCCACTGCCTGTTACCGCTAGTTCCGTGATAACGATTCGACTGTGTACGCATCTATGAGCGAAGCTCGCTCGCGAGTTGAAATATGTGCCGAAAATACACGAAGATCTCTGTAACCGCAAAAACAGCTCCCGCGTTGCGCCGATCTGTCCGCATAAACCTCCCAACTTCAAGGGTGCTTTTTCTTTTTAAACGTTGGATGAACGGGGCTAGCGACGGCAAGTCTAGACGCCGGACCGCATCAGCGAACGATCAATGGGATTTCTCACAGGTAACCGCATAACAAGACAATTCCGGTCCGCTTTTTAGACCGAGCACGGCGATCGGGAGTTATTCGCAGTTTTGTTTGAATCATTAGACTGCGCGATTAATTCTTTTAACACCGGCTTTTGTAGGCGGCCACAGACATTTGATTGCATGTGTGAAGAAGAAGAAAAAAAAATACGTAGAAAAGAAAAGAGGTTTTTTCTTCTTCTTCTTTTATATATATTTTTTTTCCACCATCTTTGACAGGTTGTATCGAATGAGGGGTGATCTTTGTTTGTCAGCGACTGCTAGCTAAGAAAAGACGATAGAGTGTGAATAGCGATTTTATTTCCGTTATGCATTCAGGTTAAAAAACTGATAGGAATACATTTCTATTAACTTGCTACGGTGTCGATTCGGTGTTACTTGCATCAATGAACAGATTTTAACCTGTCATAAATCTCACTATTCTCTTATTAAAGGCAAACTGGTACGACGTAGTAAAAAAATAAATAATAAATATATATATGAGTAATTATCGTAGTGTAATATATTTTAATGTTATAACTGTATCTTAATGCAGTACTTTTTAACATTATATTCACACAGTGGTTTTTAATTATTGAGATTTTATTAGTTTATACCTAGTAAATAAATACACGCACATGCAGATAGATGCACACACACTCAGTTATATACAATTATACAAGTATTTCTATGATATGTATAATAAATAAAGGACTTTAAATACATTTTTAAAAAGTCTTAGTGTAATATTACTTTCAGTATGTGTATAAGGAATGCACACGCACACACACATACACTTCATGCCTGTATACTTCATAATAAATAAGTGATTTATAAGTGTGAGTAGATATAGCATTGTTACTATATCATCATTATTATCGTCATTATTACTATTTATTACTACTACCTGAAAGAATGCCAATAATAAAGAGAAAATTGAATGGATTGATGAAGACGGTGACAGAAATTGTGAAAGCATTCAGTAACAAAATGACTGATTAATATTTCTTATTTAAATTATCGAAGTTTTAAAATTTAACAGAATTAATAGAGACAGAGAAGTCGAATCTTTAATATTCTTGGCATCATAATTATATTTTTCTCTCCACCTCGTCAGGGCCTCCTGTCAGATGGTCAGTAAGTAAACAGTTTGCACAGTTTCGACTTTTCGACATCACTTGACCCGCAGTCAGCGAACAAACAGCAGAACAAATTTATTTTAATTACCAACACAACAGACAGACAGCGACGTTGTTTCAGTGGAAAAACACCTACTCAGAGCAGACACGCCCTTGATTCTCTTAATTGTGGCGACGGCTGAGACGTTTGTTTCTGCGTAAACAACCAATCAACGGTTTGATTAGACACGACTTGCCTGTTGTTGGAGCGTCTGTAACGTTCAATCACAGTGTGTCTGAGAACCGTTACGGAATGGGGTTGTGCCGATTACGGAATGGGGTGCCCCAAACACAAAGGCGGGGGGTTAGAGAATGAATGAATGTTTGTTTAAAAGAAAGATGTATTTTGAAGTGACGAGCTTCTCTGTTCGCGGCAGTTAACAAATTAACATGCAGGTAATGACGAATAAAAAATATTCTACAATTAAAGGGACATTATCGTAAATTTGACCGTTTACAATTATTTAAAATTCACAAAATATTACGTTAATGCCCTTTTAAAAAATGTGTGCATATGGGACATTAGAAAGAGAGAGAGAGAATTCCATTAGTTTTTACAATTAATTAGAACTGAATTAAACAATGCATTCCAGTATTTTACATTAATGCGTTAACAGAAAAACACTGAAATCCAGAAAAAACAGAAAGAACTGATTTTTGCTTCATTTTGCGGTTTCATGTGTATCCTTTTATTTGTTCACAAAGTTCGGTAAATTATTCAGATCATCTAGCTGACGACAATACATTAACCATTGTGAACTGGCCAAATGACCACACTGACCAAAAACAAACACTTTGCTTTCATGTTTGGATTTCAGCAGTGCCAGACAGGTGGCGCTGTACTTTCCTCGTCCACCCTGTCGAGACTAGCCCGAGCCTCTAAACTCCAGACCCGTCAAACGAACGAGACCTCGGCGGCCATGACTCCCGCTAGACCGGCACCTAACACCTTTCACCGCTTGATGTACATTTTCAGTGTGCTTTGATAACCAGATTAAATACTGCTAGCTAAGACCGGTAAACACCAGTCTATTCAGACGTACCAGCATTTCATTATGCCTGGAATTCAACAATAAATTACACGAACAAAACAGAACAAATTAATGTATTTACTTTTCAGAACAAATGACTAGCGTAAAATGATTCTACCTGGGATTTTTTTTTTTTTTTTTTTCTTCTGTCAAGTGAATATAAAAAGAAACTGATATTATTCATGATCTTCATTAAAATAAAGATAAAAAATATATATATGTATGTATAACTTTCTAAAAATAATAATTAGGAAATTAAATTTGATATAACGCGAACTAATACTCGCACACACTCATCCATTAAAAAGAAAAAGAAAAAGAAACGCCATCAAGTATGCAGTAATATTGTTATTAATAGTAATCACTCACTACTACCACTAAAACAAGTGCTTTACTACTTGCTAATATTACTACTATAACAATTTTTTGTTATTATTTTGCTTATTTCTGTTATTCCTTATTTATTTATTTATTTATTTATTTATTTATTTATTTATTTATCCTTTCTTTGTTTCAATCCGTGAACTTTCAGTTGATTAATGTATTTTTTTCTGTTACCGAATTTCCCTAATGACCCGCCTTATGGCACGACATGAGTGACATTTGGCAACTGATACGGCGACGTCAAAGTGTGTGAAATTTTTTCTCGACTGTAGACGGACGTCCGTTCTGACACACGATTATCTTTAAACTACAGTTCACACATTAGTACTGTCACAAACTGTCATTAATTAAATTGTTACGCCAAACAACACGATAACAGTCGACGTATGGCGGTTTCGTTCTGGGATAATTCTGTTCGCCATTGTTTATGAATTAGATAAATATTATAGGATATTATTCCACATTTTTCACTTTGATGAAGTTCTAGAATCGCAGGTTACTGGGATCGAAACCAGATACTTACTTGGCTTCCAGTTAGCAGCAGAAGGTTCAGAATGTGCTGATCCATTTAATCTCAAAGAGACATCGTTATTACTTCAGGAATAAAATAGAAACCAAATTTTTTATATTACTTTTATTTAATTATTTTTTTTTTTTTTTTTTTATTTATTTTTTTTATTTTTTTTTTTTTTTTTTTTTTCAGTTTTTATTGTTGTCGCTGCTGGTTCTTCTAGTGCCACTGTTATTGATTTGTTTAACGATTATTTCTTTATTGTTTTTGTATGTGTACTGTTCGCGCGAGTTTATTATACACGTGTTTATGTTGTCGGTAATAGAGTGATGGCATTAAAAACTGCTTCAAATTAATTTTATTTTATTTTATTTTATTTAAAAAAAAAAAGCCAGTATATCCATCACTATTTCATTGTCCTTGAGATTTCCCTAGCCGAGATCAAAATGCAGTCTCTTATAAATTAACCGAAACATCAAGTCTGTTGTAAAGAATCTGTTCTTACAATTGCAGTGCTCTTAAAAATGGCGCCTTAAAGCCAGAGACTGTATTTGTAATAAATCCACCGCACAAACACACTCACCTTTTATTTATACACCAAGCGGCCACAAGAATTAGTTTCACACAGCGACACAACTTCCGCTGCGGCACTTAAAAGCAGTCTGGTCGTGTGTTAATGCGCGCGTATTAATATCCAATTTTCATTTTATAGCTTTTCGCTGCCTTTATAGATACACCCTTCTGTAAAGCGCAGTGTATAAAATACTTCATAGATGTATCTCCACTTGCTTCGCTTCTGCAAATTATAGGGTCTCGTTTATTCGGATTTTGCGGAATTATTTTCGATGACTGTAAGAACAGTGGGAATTTTAATGGCCGATTCCTATTTGAGATTTGGAGCAAATTTACCTTGCCAGAAGATTATAAAACTTTATAAAGTCTAGACAAGAGACTTAAATGTTAATCTTAACGTCTAAAGACGTCATGATAGGTGGTACGCATCTGTTAAATTTTTGACTATAGGCAATAAAACCATTTTACACACAAGGATGCTTGGTTCGTTTTTAGATAAAATGTATATAAAATTATAACTTGAAGTTTATTAAATTTTTAATTTGATTTTACTTTCTTTTTGTTCATTCCTTGCTGCAGATGTAAAATCATGTTTAAATGTTATTGTCCGTTTTGAAGTTACATTTCTTGATACAGATTTTTTTTTTATATACCTTTGTACCTGTGTGACTACTGATAATAGTGACAGACGTAGATGACAAAAATAAGAAATTGTTATTGTTGTTGTATTATTATCATCATCATCATAATCATCATCATTACTATTATTCTTATGTATATTCTTTTGAGTATGGGATTTTAACGGTTTTCTAACATTTGTCATTACTCATCTGTTCTGTGAATTGTTTGATCATTTTCATTATGGAACCAAGGAACAGAAAGCCTAACTCATACACATTATTGTGTCTGTCTTTTCTGTTCTCCTTGTTATCATATGAATTTGTTGGCCTTGCTGTCTCAGCTTAATTTTAAAAACACTAATCTAAGGAAACACAGAACTGACGACACAATACATCCTTTGTTGCTTTTATACAGCTTCCTTTCTCTTTTGTTATTAAATTCAAAATTCAGTAAAATGCGTGGCATTTGTCGTTTTACTCAAGTCCATTAAATACGCATTTATTTTTTTTATTTTTCTGGAACGCAAGTGTATCAGTTAAACCTATACCTGTGACATCATAAATCTTGTTTCGTTACCTCTGACCCGCGCAGACAAATTTGTGAAATTTAATCCTCGCCGTCTGACACATAAATTAACATTAATCTTTTAATGTCTTGTCTCAGAAGGATTAGACATTCATTTCCATATTCAATTTCAGCTGCCGGCTAGCCGCAAGTCACATCTTTTGTTCCCGCTTTTGAAAAAAAAAAGATTTAGCTTTAAAGGGATATAATCGATTTTCTTCTTTTTTTTTTTTTTTTTTTTTTTTTTTTTGCTGTTGTTGTTGTTGTGTTTGTTTCAATTGACTTCTTTTTTTTTTTTTCTTTTTTTTTTTTTTTTTTTTTTTCTTCTTTTTTTAACGAACGAAAAAAAACCTATATAAAATTGTTTATAAATTGTTTTTAAATCGTCTTTCAGGGAAAAGTTAATATTACCCTATAAACAAAAACAAAAGCAAATGTTCACAGTTGAGTATTACTATTTAGTTTAAATATAAAGGCAATAAAAATACCATTTAAAAAGTTGAAGATAACTAATAATATCCAAAGCTTATTGGCTTTGAGACATTTTTTTTTTTTTGTTTTGTTTTTTGATACTGTCTTTAATTTAATTATCATGTTTTGTCGAGGACACGATGCCATCCAGTTTAATACAACCAGGCAATGGTACGTGTCATTCGTATTGATTCAGCGAGAGAGAGAAAAAGAGAGAGAGAGAGAGAGAGAGAGAGAGAGAGAGAGAGAGAGAGAGAGAGAGAGAGAGAGAGAGAGAGAGAGAGAGAGAGAGTAATTATAGCTGTCTCAATTGGTCTTATTACGTAAATGTGGCTATCTCCTGCTATATATATATAACTATCTATCTACCCATGTATCTGTACAGAAATATCTCTCAAATCTCTTTTTATTTCCTTTATTTTAAACATCGAGTACTTTCCGCTGTTCTTAAAACGATACAGAAACGGTAACTTCTATTTTTTCCCCCGATAGACAAAAACAATAGAGGAGTCATGGAAAAACCGTGCAGAATGTTTACGAACTGTATTTGTGCCGTGTAAAAAGGCAGCAGAAGCGCCGAGAATGCTTTTCCCCTGGCTGAGTCGTGTTTTCCCAGACAACTCGGCCTGTCAGAACGGCGTCGACCAACCTCACAAATAATAATTAATTAGTGGAAGTATTTTATACCGTCATTTCAGTAACAAGTCTCCAGGTGTCTCGTTTACCATCTCCCGCGTCTTCCGTTTGTGCTGGCGCGAAGCCCGGGCATTAAACAGAAAACGCAACAATCTTAGAAAGTTAGGTGTTCTATTTCCGTCGCGCTGCCCCGTCTGGAATATGTCTGGTGGCATGGGTAAAACGTGAACGGTCACCCAACCAACCCCACCCCCACCCCCACCCCTGACATGCCACGCTTAAAGTTTGTTACTGTTTTTAGATTCCATTTGTGAATTAAAGTAGTATCGGTTAACGCATTTGATGATTCACTGACTAAGAGGGTAGAACAATTCTTTTGTTTACTTTATGAAATACAGTCCGACATGTATTCGTAGTGTGATTAATTTTCCGTATAGACAGACGGTTATAAGAATGGGAGGACAGCCAGACAAACGTCAGACATAAAGATAAATAGATATGTGTACATAGACAGACAGACAGAAAGACAGTCAAACAGATAGCCAGATAGGTAGAAAAACAGTGAGAAAGACAGATACTAGTAGACAGGCAGGCACATTAACAGACAGACAGACAGACAGATAGATAGATAGACAGACAGACAGACAGACAGAGAGACAGGCAGATAGATAGATTATACAGATAAGCAGACAGGTAGGTAGGTAGAGAGACATCTAGAGATAAAGATCTTTACTTCGTTTATTGTAAAATTTAACGTGAATTGTTACGTAAAACGAGTAACAATTATTAATGTGATCTGCATGCAGAAACTAACAATAGCAGCGTTCTTTCTATTGTTTTAGACTCTCTCTCTCTCGTTCTGTGCATCTATCTAACTATCTATCTATGTATCTATGTATCGC